>JAJTUV010003026.1:0-85873 GCA_021653895.1 Mastomys natalensis
GGGGGTACAAGGATGAGGAGCTTCTGTTGGAATGCACAGTTGGCATAAAAAAGCATGAGACTGTTAACTAAAATTGGCCAAGGGCATTGTGAGAGATTGAAGAAGTGTGGTACAGCAAATGAAGCAAGTGCTTTGGAATTACGGATGGAGGTCATTTTGTGCCTCATCTGGTAGAAGACATCCTCTGTCCTGGAAAGGGAAGCAGGTACTGACAATGGCTTTTCAGGAGTCTAAGTCAGGATCTGTCACCAGCAACCGCTTGTCTGATGGCCACGGAGGAGTCTTTCTGTAGGTCTGCCTCACCAGGCTGACTCCTCTACATCCACGTGTGTAAGGAGAGCAACTATTGTGCCTTGAGTTACTGCAGAGGACCACTTGTCCTATCAGGAAGTTCACATTGTCCTCTGCCCATGACCTTAGCACTGTGCCCCAGGATGTCTTCCCCAGTGTATTATTTCCTCTTTTTGTGGCCTAACACAAGGACCTTTCAGGGCCTTCCCACAGCAATTCCTACTGCACATTGCTTGGTCTCAATTTCTCTCTGAAACCATGGAACAGGCCTTCTTGAATCCCTAATTTTGCATTTCTCCATCCTCACAGCGCTGGTACCACACCACATGGGTGCTGCTGCTGGCTTTGCTGTCCAGTTGATATAGAACCTGTCTCCCTTTACCATGGTAGCATCAACTTCTGTGTTCCATCCTGGGGAAACACTTGCCTAGGCAGTTGATTTAAAGGATCAGGGAACCTTTTCAGTTAAGGTTTGCTTCCTTCAAATGTATTTGGACATTCACAGGGGAGAGTCATCAGTGGGTTACCCTCAGGATGTCCTCCCCATTATCCCAGCACTGCACAGAGTTTTTTCTTCAGTGGTTCTGATCCCTGACAGTTACAGTTGGTTTCTTAGCACCACCCTGATGCTCTCCCATCTTTAGGTTTTTTCTCTGCCAACCTAATCATACTAATACATTCAAATTCAGATTCACTCAGGTTCTTGAACACAAGCAAAAAGAAAACATATTATTTGTCAGATTATCACATGAGTGATCTGTTGATGATAGAATTCTTATTGCCCTCTGAAACTTTGAGCAGTGTTGAGGCAAGCAAGCACAGTGAATAGTTCAGTGACCTGAGATTTCAACTTTGGGACACACATACACACACACAAACACACACACACACACACATACAGGATTTTTTTATATTGTACTTAACAGCATTGTCCTGGTTAGGGTTATTATTGCTGTGATGAAAAGCCATGACCAAAACAACTTGAGGAGGAAAGGGTTTATTTGGCTGTTTCTCTCAAAAACCTGAGATTCCCTAGGGCGAGAGACAAGGAGCCATGAGTTTCCTTTTCACCCTGCCCTCCAGCCTAGCACCTCTGTTGTGTTTGGTCTCAAGCTAAGGAGATGCATTGAGCTCTTATACTTGGAAGCATTTAGGGAAGAGATGAGGAGGTGAGGCTGTTGGGTCCTCCTGGCTCTCCTCCTCTTTTCCTTCCTCCATTGGTTCTTCACCTCAAGGGCCTGCAGCTACAAGTGGACGTGAGGTGGTTAAACCCAGCAGTGGGAAGAAGGGTCACAAGTCCCCAAAGCCTGTTAACACTGGAGGAGCTAGGGGTGGGTGACATAAAGTAGACCTTGTCTCCTTGTCCTCTTTTTTCATGAAGCTTCCTGAAGGTTAGCTTTGCCTTAGCATCCATGGGGTGCTGACATGGTTTTTATTTGTCTAGCAATATAGAGGTGGTAAAATGGGATGTCTGGGACCAGTCTGCACCACTGTAGATCCTCTGAGGAAGGGACTAAGTAACAAACAGATGGAGACGGGAGGCAGAGAAGTAGGAGGCTGGGGGATGCTTTGGATCGTGGCTCAGTGTTAGAAGTCTGAGAATTGACCTGTTGTCCAGATGTGCTAGATTATCTGTGAGGGTAGGGGCAGAGTCCACCTAGCCATTTCTGGGTCCCAGTACATGACTGGAGTAACAGCAACTCTAGCCATATGGCCCTGGGCGCAAATGGGGTGGCCCATAGCACCTACTCTCTCCATCTCTGTGCAGATTTGCTGCCTGTTAGGCCCTGGGGTGATGGACCTGAGTATTTCCATGGAAACTCATGTCATGTTAGGGGTAGTTTTAGGACTCCAAGGCCCCCACTCCAGGCTCAGGTGGCTGTGAACAAGAATGGGGGGGGGCTGATACCTGGTCTTGGACCTGGGTCACTTAGAGAGAGGAGTGAGACAGCTCTTTCCACTGCCAGGGAGAATGAGGAGATTGGTTTATTCAGTGTGAGGTAGGCAGGCCTCAGTTTTGTCCTGATACCTCTTCCTGAAAACCTGTCTTCCTTTCTCCTGATCCCATTCCCTCCTGCAGAAACCTCTGTGGCAGACTCTCAAATAGTAGCTCAGGTTGGCCTTGAATTCACAGCAATCCTCCTGTCTCAGCCTGTTGAATGCTGAGATTATAAGCATGAGCCACCATACTTGGCTTCTTCTTTCCTTTCTTGTCGCAACACATCAATCAGTTTGGCCTCTAACTCCTGACCATCCTTTTGCCTCAGTCTTCTGAGTGCTGCAGTTATATACTTGCCAGCTTGCTTGGTTTCCTAAAATTATTTGTGCTGTTCTAAGAATGTCTTTCTTTTCCTTTTATTTTTAAAATTTATATGTGTGTGTGTATGTGATGATTTGTATATGCTTGGCCCAGGGAGTGGCACTATTTGGAGGTGTGGCCTTGTTGGAGTAGGTGTAACCTGGATGGAGTAGGTGTGCCAATGTGGGCGTGGGCTTAAGACCCCATCTTAGCTGCTTGGAAGTCAGTTCCACTAGCAGCCTTCAGATGAAGATGTAGAACTCTCAGCTCTGCTTGCACCACTCCTGCCCACCTAGATGCTGTCATGCTCCCACCTTGATGATAATGAACTGAACCTCTCAACCTGTAAGCCAGCTCCAATTCCATGTTGTCCTTATGAGAGTTGCCTTGGTCATGGTGTCTGTTCACAGCAATAAAACCCTATCTAAGAGAGTATATAGCATATGCATGTGGGTACCTGTGGAAGCCGGAAAGAGGGTATCAGATTCTCCTTGAGGAGGAATTATATGTGGCTGTGAGCCACCCAGATTGGATGTTGGGAACCAAACTAGGGTCCTCTGGAAGAGCAGCAAGTTCTCTTAATCAGTAAGCCATTTCTCTAGCCCAGAATCCAAAGACTTTAAAGCAGGGTCTTGTTAGGTAGCTCATTCAAGCCGGCTGGAGCTTCACTCCCTGGGCTTGAGGAGCAGGTAAGGACCCTGTGATTTGGAAAGGTCACTGCTTTTCCTGGATCTCAGATCTGAGGCTGAATATTCAAAACATTCAGAATGTCCTGAGATTAGGCTCAGTTATAATGCAGTAGCTCAGTTCTAGGTAGGCTCTAGTTTCCTTCTTGACCATTTGATACTTCTGCTGGGAGCCAGGCAACTGAGGTCCTATGGTTTAAGTCTGGTCTTGTCATAGCTGCTCATTCTTCCTCCCAAAGTTAGGGACCCACATAATGCTTGGCCTGACAATGCCCCAACAGTGGGGGAGCTGACATAAACCTATCACCCTTGAGGATACTGCTAGATGGCAGAATGCATGCAACACCCCCTTGCTCTATCAAAATTAAAATACAAAAGCAAAATGAAAACAAAACCATGGAAGTCCCATTTTTTTTTTTTTTTATCATCCTTGATTTCTTACCAAAGCCTTTTGGATAGATGTCAGCAGAAATAGTGACTACCTAGTTCACAAGGGCCTTGGATAATTGTCATCTTGTTTGACCTCATAGCATTTCAGAATTACAAAGAACTTCAAAAGAAAAAGTGGGCTGTGCCAGGTGTGGTGTCGAATGCCTGAAATCCTAGCACTGGAAAGGCTGAGGCTCCTGACATGTGCTGCAAGGATTCTCATCTGACAGTGTCTACTATAGGCTCTTGTAGATGGACTACTGACAAGACAGGGTGGGACTAGGGATTGTCTTACTGGAATTATGGTCCAAGTCCTCGGGGCTTTTTTGTCAAGTTCTTACCCACACAGCATCCACTACTGTACCCTTGCCAGTCAAAGCACTAAACTTACCCAAGGGCTAACCATCCCTTAACTGTGGTGCATGGCTTCTGATCCTAGCATCCATCTGTAACTTTATATAAGCACTTTAGCACTGAGCTATACATAATTTTTTTTTCCATCCCCAGATACAGACTTAGTTAGCCATGTGGCCCAGGCTGACCTGAAACATGGGATGCCCCATGTCATCCTCCTAAGAACTGGGATTATTTGTATGTGCAACAATGACCACAGAAAGGCTGCCTTGGGCTACAGGTTTAAGATGGAAAGCCCATGGAAAAGTTTATAGCATTAACTGGAAAGGATATAGCAATGGATGCTGCTTATGTAAGAACATCACTAGAAAGTCCCAAAGAATGGAACCATAATCCCAGCAGGAAAATTCAAAATTCCAACAGAACTTGGAGGTGGGAGGGGCAGTTACCACCACCCCACCACAAATTCTGGTCTGAAAAGCCAATGGAAATCTTTTTGCACTGACACAAACAAATGTTAGGATGCAGTGTGAAGTTTGAAACAAAAACCTGAATTTACTTTAATAAAACATTTCCTTCAGAAGCATATAACAAATGCCAGGTGACAAGGAAACCCATTCTGCTGAACCCTATCTGGGCCAAGTCTTGTCAACTTTGCTACTCAGCACTCGAGGAGGAGGGTCTCATGTCCAGAAAAAATAGTAAATCACTCTCTGTAGCACTCACAAACTTAATGAGTGGAAGAGGGTGTCCCCATGTACAAGGCGGTAGGAGGGCTCACCAGTGGAATATTCTTCTCTGATCTAGTGAGCCTTTTTTCAGCACAAGTCGGGAGGCTCAACTAAACATTTATCATTAACTTGAGTGGAGCAGAACCACCGTGGACATTTGACACCACAGACAGTAATCAAAAAGCTTTGCAATAAAGAAATTTACGATCCTAACTACTCAAACAGTGCAGTGTGACCAGATGCTCTTGGGACTTGCTAGCAGACCCGCTTGGGGGGAACTCTGGGAACATCGACTTTTGTTCACAATGAATCTCTGAAACTGGTGTTGAACAGGTACACAAGCCACACTTGTTCATTCCGTGTGCTGCTCCATCTCCACGCGGGCAGTTCGACCCAGGGTGCCCTCAGAAAACTCAAGGAGCGTTGTGGCTCCCCAGAAAGCATCCCATGAGGGCTGGTCATCAGCCCTTTGCACCTGAAAGAAAACAAAAAGCAGCACAGCATTACAAACAGAGGCATGCTCAGTCAGGTTTTGGGATACCAGCTTTCCCACTGGGGTGCCTCCTGGCAACATAAAACCTATTCTGAACTTAGGAGAGGGGTCTAGCACTCCAACCAAAAAATTCCAGGGCAGTTCTAGATCTAGTAACATCCACCCGGAAGTGATTTCTGCTCCTTATTGGCCATCCAGCAGCACTAGCTCTAAGAAGAAACCCATGCAAACTCCACAATGCCTCACCTGGCTGAAGGGCAAGGGTTGGCTCAGCTCCATTGTGGACAGAGGTGCTGGCATGGCAGGTGAGGCTGACATCTCTTCCAGAGAACTGAAAGGCAAGGGCTCTACCCTTTACAACTGGGCTTCTCACATCAGAGAAGGTTTTGTCTCATGGTGACACTGGGTGGCAATATCCCCACAGTCCCACATCTGTACATCAAAGACATTCTGAGTGATTGAAGGAATTGTGAACCTTGTTCAGACAAGGCACTCTGTGCAGAGTGAGCCAGGAGGGAAACATGCTAATGTGAGCAGCCTCATCCAGCAGGTCCTAGGGACCAACTGAAGAGGGCATCACTGATGCTAACCCAGTCCTGGCAGGACAAATCTTACAGTGGACACACTAAGCACTAGACAATAGAGCAAAGAAGAAAGATACAAACAGACAAAAAAAGAAAAAACAAGGCTGGGCATGGAGACAAGGTCAACAATCACAACACTAAATCACAGGCTAAAGCAGGAGGAGAGCTGGCATTTAGAGGCTAGCCAGATTTATAAAAGGAGACCTCATGCCATCTTTTTAAATCAACCCTCAGTGCATAGTATCTGATTCTATTTACATGGAATCCCACTGAATTTGTCATGGGTTCATTTCTTCAGATTTGAAGGGTTCCCTCCAGGAAGAAGCAGCGAAGCATAGGAGACTAGGCAATTAAACTAACTAACTGTCTAGGAAAGCAGAAACCTTAAGATCAGCCAAGATTCCTCCCCACAGCTACTGAAGCAGCAAGCACCTGCTGAGGGCAGGGACTCTGACCAGCCAAGCTGCCTGGAGAAGACTCCCTCTCATGAGCTAAGCTGCCTAGCCAGGATTCTGCACTTGACAAGCTGCTTGCAATAGAGCACCAGGCTTCCAGCTTTCATGAGTCATCACCCACATTGGCTGTGGTTTGGTAAGGCCCAACTACTCTTGGCCATGCCGGCTCTGTTAGCAACTCCTAACCCCAGTAAACGCTTCCATTCACTAAGATGGACTTTTTATTGTTACTTTGTCATCTGTTCTCTGTCCGGTGTGAGTAGACAGCTGTTTCTTATCTCGGGTGAGGAGACATTTATTTTTATTTCCCCAGGAACAGTGTCACACTCAGCAATACAGCTAATCATCACAGCACAAGGACATCCACTAGACCATTAGAATCAGACACATGGTGGATGAGATGAGGAAGGTTCAATCATGACCTGGAATCATGTGGGCTTGGTTGACACTAGTGTAGACATGACAAGCGTCCACTCAAACAGGATGAGCAGTAGCGATTCCCTCTCCACCAGAAGACCCCAGACAACACCTACAGCTTTCTGGAGCTAGCGCCCAACCTGGAGATCTTTGCCAACTTTTCTCTACCAGAAGACCTCAGACCACTCCATATCCTGACCCTATCTCATGAAAACCTTGGGCATCTTCTCTCAATCACACAGGAATGAACCACTCTGGACACTAGCCAACTTTGTCTCTGAATCCCGTGGGACTTTGGTTGTTATCTTTCTAACACAGAACCACTGGACTCATGTCCCTGCAGTCCTCTGAGATGGCCTCTAACTTAATAGTCCATACTCTGGCATCTCTTAGGATTTTTAGACCTTTCGAGACAACCATTTGCAGTATCAAGAGGGAAAACATCCATGCCTCTCAGAAAGCAGCAGGCTTTGTTTATGAAATAAACATGAGGAACAGGGTTGTAGAACTCAGGGGTCGATGCCAGTGATGAGCCTGCACTGTATCCACAGTGTTGGAAGCCAACCCACGTTCCTCTCTTTGGGGTCTTCTTTTGTTTAGAAAAAGTGTTTAGGTTTTTTTTTAAAAAGACATGAGGAAAGATAATGGTCTTCAAACTCTGAGATAGTGAGTCTACAAAGGCAGCTCAATCCTGCCTTGTGACCTCCAGAAAGCCCAGGGTCCTTGAGGCTTACCTAGGGTGATGATGAACTTTAGAGACTGTAGTGAGAGCTGCCTGCCCACTTCTGGGTCCTGGACCCTCCTCTGGGTACCGGCTCTGACTATAACTTCCCTGCTGCTCAGTACATCCTACAGAAAACAAATTCCACAAAACACAGGTGACAGGAAGGCATGCAGCACACAAAAGACACAGACACTTACTTGTGTGCAGGATGCAGAGTTGACTGTACAAAAGCCAGTTCACCATCCCTGGGACTCAGCTTCCCACCCAAGAAAAGGATGGACAGAGCCACCACCTCTATGACCTATCAGACCTCCTGGAACCGAGTGAAAGTCCCTTTCTCTTGACTCCAAACTGGCCTATGCCACAGTGTGTTTCCCACTGTCCAATGCCAGAGTCTCAATCTCTTCCACACTGGCTTCTCTCATTACCCAGGACACCAAGGTGCACTTCAGGCATCAGCCACATGCCTGCTTTGGTGCTGCCACACTTTACCCCTTACTTCACTGAGGTTTGCTTGAGGTGAAAGCTGTTGTTACCTCACTCTGCTCTTTGGCTTTCTCTCCACATTAGCCAGAGTATCTTGGAAGATCTTTGACTCTTCCCCCTCCCCCTTTTATTGAAAATATATCCCTGTCTTATACAATATATCCTGATTACAGTTTATCCTCAGTCTCCTCCTCCCACTTCCTCTCCACCACCCTCCCCCATCCAGATCCACTCAGTTTCTGTCATTTAAAAAGAACAGGCTTCTAGGAGATACCAGCAAAACGCAACAACCTAAAGTGCAAAAGGAAATAAAAACCCTCACGTTCAAGTTGGACAACGCAATGCAACAGAAGGAAAGGGACCCTGAGTCAAAATTAAAAAAAAAAGAATCCGAGGCCCCATTCATTCACACACTATTGCTGAAAGCAATAGTATTTACACAGAGGACATGGTACAGAAGGCTGTAGGCCCTGTGCTTGCTGCTCTACACTCTGTGAGTTCATATGAGCTGTGCTCAGTTGATTTAGAGGGCTTTGTACCACTTCCTCTCCACCAACCTCACCCATCCAGATCCACTCAGTTGCTCAGCTGATTTAGAGGGCTTTGTCCTCCTGGGATCCTCCAACACCTGTGGCTCTTACACTTATTTAGACGCTTTTCCCGTGGGTTCCCTGAGCTCTGGGAGGACAGATTTGATGGAGACATCACATGTATTCCCAATTCTCCCTCTCTCGATCTCTCTCTATCTCCATCTTATGCACAGGTAGAGGATCTGGAAACTCTACCTGTGCTTGAGATGAGATGATGGAGGCTTGCTGGAGAAATTGTAATGCTGGGGGGCTGGGCTTACAGCTTTGGCCCACTTCTAATTCACCTTCCTTAGAATCTGCGTGCCTGTGGGAATGTGATCAGCCCACCAAGAGCTGCAATGCAAGAGGACATGTGGGAAGTTGGGAGTGGGGAATTAAGGTTGCCTTTGGCATAAAGCTACCACCCCAGACCTGGGGAGCCCTCATCTACCCAGAGACTGGGAAAAGGAGGTACCCCAGAAGTAAGGTTTCAAATGCCATGCTAGAAATACTGGAAGGTATTAAAAATGAGAAAAATCAGGGGCTTTAAGTTTGTTTGGATATTTTTTTTAGGAGGAAATTAAAAACTGTAAGAAATGAAAGCATGCATTATGCTCACAGAATGCTAAGAGACACAAGCAAACTTGCTGCCCTTGCAAGATGAAAAGTCACATAATTCCATTGTTTTAGAGGCTAAAAAAGCAACCGTGATAACTGTGCAGTCTTTACCCAGAAATGATGCGAGGAGTAAGGAGGGGCATGTCCCTTGTGTATGCTTTCCGTTGCTGCACAGGGACTCACAGATATGGTAGGAGAGCTGGGTCCCTTGATGTGTGCAGGCAGCTACTGTCATCCATTTTTAACTGTTTCCTAATTGTCTTTTTTGCCATCCATATGCATTTTTTTCAAAAGAGACACAAAAATGAAAAATAATCTTGGATATTTCTGAAGACTCTGTTCAGACTAGAACAGTCTTAGGTTTCACTGACCATTTCTGGTTCAAGCAGATGATGGCCACATCCACGCACCCAGTCCAGCACAGTACCTGAGGACCGTGGTAGCTGTGGGGGCTGGCCCAAAATATCACAGTCTGTATATGGTGGACTCACCTGCATGGCTGAGATCAGTGAGGGCAGCAATGGCCACGGACAAAGGAGAAACTTCGGGACCCATCCCGGAGTTCAGATTTTGTCTATGGCCCGGTTGCTCCACTGGGAAGAAGATTTCCTTGGAGGATGGCAGTGTAAGGGGCATCATCCAAGACTCAGGAGCATTCATAGAGGAATCAAGCATGTTACTACTGCCAGCAGCCAGAGGGCAGAGGCCAGGCCCAGGGTCAGAGCCCATGGATGTGAGACTGACAGGATGATGATCTCGCCACTCTGGGTGTCTTTCACATCCATAGAGGGACCTGGGGAACACAACCAAACAGTGTGCCCTGGTGGGTACCGGCCAAGGTGGGTGGGTGGGTCTTAGGAGAGAATCCAGCCAAGGTTGGGAATACGGGCTGAAGCCAATGATGCCGTGGAACGTTGCACATCACTGCCACTAGAGGCCCTGCCTGATCCTCCCTGCGGCTACCAAGGGACAGGCCTGACCTGCCCGGAGTCACATATGATATCAATCGTTTATTAAAAAGAACCAGAAAAGAGAGGATGGTTTGCAAGACCCTAATAGCAAATGAATAAACGATGGTTAATATTAAAAAAAAAAAAAAAAATCAGGCAGAAGCTGACAGTGATTTAATGAACAGTCCATCAGGGCTAAGGTATCTCAAACATGATCAGAGCTCTCCTTAAACACCCCTCCCCAACCTCTACCACAGCTTGTATGGTAGGCCCTACCACACCCCCATTTCATAGGTAAGAGCTCATGTGAAACTGCAGAGGTCACACCCCTGGGCAGAGTCCCGCCTGCCCCTGCCCCCATGACTGACCAGCACTGAATTGTATGCAGAAGGCTCCTGCCTAGCCACAGGGCAGTAGCCCCAGACAGTGAGGTACATACAGGCTGCTGCTTACTCCATAAAATGAAAAGACAGCAAACTTTGGGGGAAAAGAGATACCAAAAGCAAGTCACCATGACAGAGCTCAGAAGGGAAAGGGATGGGCTGAAGGATAAATTACACTCTGGTCTCCAACAAAGGAGGGGCAGACTAAAGAGGAAACCTATCTCCTGGTCTGAGTGAATGACACTACCTGAAACTCAGTGGTGGGGATGTTGTGTTGTCTCCAGAAAACTTCACAGCTGGGGACGTCAGCCCCTTAGGGATTTGGGTGGTTTCTGGGGACTGTAGAGTCTCACTTCCTTCACATCCAGCTGGAAGCAAACCACAGAGAGGAGTGCATTAGGTCCCAGCCCCCTGCCCAACTGAGAGCCGCTCCACAGACTACAATAAGAAGTGAACTTTAGTCATCCCAATAGTCTTGTCCCTTGGGCTGCCTCCAGTGCAAACCAATCGTTCCCAGCCTGGAGAAGGATTCTCTTCCCTAATAACTCATTGTAGGTCCTAATAGCTATGTCGAACCCCGCCTCCAGCCCCACGCAGCCATGCCAGGGTCAACTCAGAGCCAGGTACATCTTGTCAGAAATCAGCCCCGCAAAGGGCCTTGGGTTGCTCACCTGAGCACTGAGATACCGTCAGAGACTCACAATGGTTTCCTGAGGTCTGTACTGGCTCCAGAACATAATCCTTTGCCTGGGAAACTTCTGATGTGGCCTCCTGCGCTCTGGCCACATGCCGGAGAGGAGCCTTCTGATGCCGCCGATAATTGGCAAACCAGCTGTACACTTGCTCAGTAGTCAAGCCTGTTTCTGATGCCAGTTTTTTCCTACCCCCCCCAAAAAAAAACCATCCTTGAGTTACAGGGGTTCACAGAAATGTCTGGGTCAGCTAATATTCACATAGAAATCTGGGTACAGCCCAGCTTGACCCCTGAAATGATGGCAGATACTGTGGTCAGTGAACTGGGGCAGTGGAAATCAGATCATCTCCTGACCATGTGCTGAAGAAGTAGATAGCTATACACACACAAACACACACACACACACACAGACACACACACAGACACACGCCCTACACACACTCCATTCAGGACCAGCTGACATTCTTGAGGACCCAAGACCCTACTAAAGGAAGAAGGCCAGGTTGAAACTACCTTGAGCCCTTGTATCAGTGTATTCACTGTCTTCAACCAATGTCCCTTCTCTGCTACACTGTGACTTTCAGTTTGGATCACACAGCAAAGGACTGGGGAGCATCTGGGAAATGACCAGGTTGGAAGTGGGCAGATCCTCATGAGAAAATCAAGCCTCATAGAGATGTTGGCAATATGGGGATGGGAGCAAAGAGAACGAGGGAGGGGTCTGTGGAGGAAGGCCAGAGGATGACACAGAGATCTCAAGAAGTTACACACACAAGAGGGGGAGCCACTTAAAAGGAGTGGGGCCCTGGCTGGGAAGAAGACAATGAGGCTCCCTGGGGAAGATGGAGAGAAGCCTGCTGAGAGGAGGTAGGGAGAGCTTCCTAAGAAGAAGAGGGAAGAGTTACTAAGGGGAGGTAGGGAGACTGGATTTATGGGTGGGGAAGTCTTTGGAGAGTAGGAGAGGAGCCACTTAGAGAGGATGCTGTCCTTACCAACTGGGCCTTCTTGGGATAAGCAGTACACCTCTGGCAAAGTCCTGCAGACAGCTCCGAATCTCTGGGAGAAAGTTCCGGCTCTTAGGACCCTCAGGGCAGAAGGTAAGGGGTGGTGGATTCCTGTATAGGGAGTGGGAGGAAGATTAATACAGCACAACTTCCACCATCTCAGAGCCTGGGACTTCTCAGCAGAAGAATTCTGATAAGCATTCTTCAGTCCACCCATGCATCTCAGTGCCAGTCACCTAGGGTGGCCTGGTTCTTTCTTTCTGGGATGGCAGATGACAGTCTACCATTCTCTGATCTCACCCAGTGAGTGAGCACAGGCTTCCCCATGGCCAGACCACAACAGGCAACATCTCGCCCCTGCTCTGCTTCTATCAGGCTTATTAACACTATTCCACACCATCTGCCTCTCATTCCAGGTCGTCCCCATGAACTGGCAAAGCAATGAATCTCTTCCCTTACACAGGAATCCCTTCAGTTGTCCTCTTGGCTTGGTCCCTAGCAGCACAACTTCTCAGAGAATGAGCAATATCATAACCTCAACCTTCTGTGTGTGTGTGCGTGTGTGTGTGGATGTGTGTGTGTGTGTGTGTGCATGTGTGTATGCATGTGTGTGTGAGCTGCTGGCTTCTACTTGGCCCATCTCACTCATCCTCTGGAATCAACTTCTCAATCCCTCATGTCCTCCACTCCTCTCCTCTTGCTGCTCCTCCTGTTTTGGGAAGCCCCTGCATCATGCAAGAGGCCCATGGTTTTGTTTATCCCTCTGGTCTCCATACATCGCAGTAATTCCAGGATGGCTGAAGGGACCGGGTAGCTACCATTCTCTGCTGTCCAGACTGATTTTTCCTGCTCTTCCTTTTGGAGTTCTTCATAAAGGACACATGACACGTGTAAAGGTCACTTTTCTGAGGAATAGATGACATATAGTTATGACAGGTGTGTGCCATGCAAGAACATAAGAGGACCATCTCCTCTAACACATCCCAAATAGAATCCACCTGTGAGCCCACAGCTTCCTCCTGGGAAGCACAAGCAGAATATTGTGCCCTGGGCCTGGGGTTCATATTTAGTAGGGAGATACTCCTGCCGAGACTTCAGTCCTGGGTCACAGCTCGACTTCAGAACACTGAAGGGCTGGCCAGCATAGTTACAGCAAAGCCCATGTTCTGGTCTCTGCCCGCACCCTCCAGTGGTTGCTTGTCAAGTGTCACAGGAGGCTCTGGCATGGGGTGTAAACCAAGGACCACCTTTTCTTATGGTCACAGCCTGAGAATCCATCTGTATTTGGGAAGGGCTAGATGCTAAAACTCTTGTGGTGTCTGCTGTCTACTCCAGGACAGCAGGCACCTCTCAATCTCTGGCTGCATCTTCCAGCTTGAAAATTCTGTCTTTGTGATTTCCCCCACTCTCATCCAAGGCCTCCAGGATTGTACTGATCATATGGTCAAATGTAGCCCCTTCCCAACAGCAAAGACCTGATCTGTCTCAGTTCTCTTACTGTTGGCATAGCCCCACACAAGGAAATCCACTTTATTTCTTCTCCATTGTCCCTGGAACCTATCCCTTGGCCAGCTGCAGAAAATCAGGCTTGGAAGCATCCAGTTCAGTGAGAACTCTTCACAGACACTGGGACATGACACTGTCACAGCTCCACTGCACTCTGCTGGGCCATCAGCCTCTGGGGCGATATGGTCGTGTATCCTGTCAAAAGGCTAATCATCGACTGAGCTTCTGAGGACAAGTCTCAGAGTATCAATATTCGGCAGACTCTCTGATAAAACAATAAAACAAAGCAACCACCACAACAAAACCCACTTCTTCCTGCAGTGAATGGGCCCTGTGACTCAGCAAGCCTGCATTACTCCAAATGAAAAAGTCCTCAGCCCTCTGTCTCTGGTGTGAGGCTTTGGATGAAGAGCAAAGGCTTCACTGTCTCTGTGTCTAGGGAACCCTGGCCTTCTAACACACACACACACACACACACACACACACACACACACACCACCTCAAGCAGGTGTTTTATCTGCTCCATGACAGCTTTGTCCTCCATGAATGATAAAGGTGAGACTAATATTAATTACATTCTCCTCTTCCAGTCCCCAGGAGCTAGCATGATGCCTAGGGCATGAGGAGTACATGATGTGAGAAGCAGGAGAGGAAAACTCAATTAGTTGCCCTACTCTCATTATCCCCATCCACAGGGTCTGTGTCTAGTGATAAAGAGAAGTCAAGACAGTCTGGATGCCAGAGCTGCATATGATCCTGGACAACACTCAGGCATCAGGTTGGTGAAGGGCACACACCAGGATGTGCCAAACATGGGAGCCCTGGTGTACATTACATTGGAATAATTGCTGCTAAGGTGGCTTGTTTCCTCAGCCCCTTGAGGTCTGGATGGCACATTCCTCCCCTGGAAGTCCCATAGAGCCTGCACAGAGGAAAATCAGCAAGTACCTCTTCCTGCAGCGAAACCTCTGTGCTGCAGTCAGTTCAGTGACACCCAGCCTCCTCATGGTCAGTTGGTAGTGGATGTCATTCCAGAGTTCTACCAGGTCCTGGCTGCCTCCTGGCACATGACACACCTGTAAGGAAAAACCTGCTGAAACCCAGTCCCCTCTATACTCCCTGGAGTCTGTGACAACCTGTCATCCACACCCTGCCAGCCTTTGGGAAGGCAATCATCTGGGTCTTCAAACCCCCAATATCAGCCGAACATAAAAGTTCTCCAGCACCAGCAGGACCCGAGGAGGCGACACCCTGGGTCAGACAATTACCCACAGTTCATGGCAGGCTTCATGCCAGTCATGAATAGACTAGAGGCCTGGTTTCTGATCTTAAGCCCTTCGACCCTCCAAAACAATAAGTAAACCAGTCCTCTATTCAAAATGAGTATAAGGCATGGCATCTTCACCGTGCCATGTTCTCCTTATCTGGATCTAGGCAGGAACTCCCTCAGTGAGATTCTGGTCCCACTTCAGGGATTCTAATCACCAATGCTACTAACTGCCCATCTGTAGTCTCCTCAGACCCACCATGTAGTCCCTCCCTGTTTCCTACATTCTTACTGAATGTTTGTGTATTATCATTTATCACAGCCTGGCCTGAAAACTCGCCACTGTCTTTCCTCAACCTCATGAGTGTTGAGATTATAGATATGCAACTTTATGTTAAGCTTCAGGTCTGGTGTCCATGTAGGATGTGTCACCACATCTGTTGTGTGACATTTTCCTCCCGGATTAAAACATTCCATTCCCCCAGGGGATCTCCTTAAGCAGGAACACAAAGAACTGACCAAATATTAGCTTCAAGGGCACCCTGAATCTGACTGGATTCACTAAAGCCCCTCAATCCAAAGTTAAAAGACCCTAGCTGCCAAGAAGACCCCAAGCACACACAGTAGAGCCAAGATGCAAATAACACTCCTGACCAAGCAAAATTCCAAAGACTGAAACCAGAGTAGCTGCCCAGAAAGAGGAGAATCCAGTCAAGCTGCCTGGAAGATGTTTAGCCCAACTGAGGCACATAGAAATGACAACCTCTAACCTTGTGAGTGGCCTGTACTTATAGGCTTAAAAGCCTATAGGGCACAGCTTATAGGCTGTGCAGTGTGTTTGAGGCTCCCTGCTTCTGTTTGCTGTCTCACATGCTGGTGGATGGGGAGATTGGTGATGCAGTTGTCTGTATCATTTCTACTTCTGTAAGTAATCCCTCACCCATAGTCCCTTAATAACGCCAAGAGATCTTACTGGTTCACCATCTGGATTTTTCTAGTATCCATACTTTGGTCTGTCATGAGTTCCCTTTCTGGGGTGAGTAGACAAAAGGGTTTTGTCCCGTGTGTGTGTGTGTGTGTGTGTGTGTGGTGTGTGTATTCAAACAATGTATTTGGAGCCCAAAGAGGGACCAAATAGAACCAAGGATGAGTTGGTACAGAGTGGTGCCTGCATGGACCTCAATCAATTTGCATGCCAGGCATATAAACTGAGGCTGGGAGGCCTGAACATCCATCCAGGAGATTCTGTTAGAGTTGGCCATTCCTGTGTAATGTATATAGTGTGATTGTGTGTTCTGACAGCAGTTACATGGTCCTTTCTATGGCAAGTGAGACATGAAACTAAGACTGAGTCATCAGGATTAGGAGTGTCCTTGGAAAAAATATCCAGGATCGCATTCTTCTATGTATGAAATGGGTGTGCTTGCCAGATTGAAGAGTGGTGTCTGCCATGTAAATACAGAGAATCACTGAAAACTATTAAAAGCATAGAGGAAATTGTGCAGTCTTTGAGACTGTGCACAAGAGTTTGCCTGACCACCCTTGTGTATAGTCAGAAGTTTGTCTGAGACTGAGATGGCAGCCAAGATGGAACTTAATTTTATACAGGGGCACTTACAACAAGAAAGAGAGATGCACGTAGCATCTCCTCTTATGGCTGCTGATTTAGCAACTAAATTAAAGAGAGAGGGAGGGAGAGAGAGGAAGGGAGAGAGAGAGAGAGAGAGAGAGAGAGAGAGAGCGAGCAAGAGAGAGCGAGAGAGAGAGCTAGCTAGAATTTAGATACTCCTGAAGTCCAAAGTAGAATAGAGGGAGAATATATAATCCATCATGCAGATGTGGGCATTAACCATGGCCCAATTCAAGAAACTGGTTTGATTCTTTCAGCCTGTAGAATAAGGGAAGATTCTCAAACAAGTAATGAAAGAGCATGTCTCAGCCTGAACTGTGAGGCTATAGGACACCAGAGTGGATGGGTTCTGTCTGACAATGGTTGAGCCAGGAAAAGTGAGTAATATAACTAGCCATCCCTCTGTAATGCAAAGGCTGATTAACATGGGACCTGGTGAGAGAAATCAATCCCTGATGTACTGGCTTATCAAACCCATTAGGAACACTTGGTGATCTGTCTGAAGTACCCATAAATAACAGGGGCTGAAGGACCATGGAGAAGGGGCAGATGCTCTTGAGGGAACTAGGAGTAAAAGCAGCTGATTTTGAGACTCTGTTTACTGGACCAGATAGAACCATGTTCATAGAGGGGTCAAAGAAAATGTTGGCCCAGCAGGGACCTTGAAGTCACCATGCTTTACTGTGTTTTCCTGAGCCTTTGATTAGGAAAGGTATTTAAACAGTAGGAAAGGCTTCCTTGAGCCAAGTAACTTCATCCAGCCTGTAAGGAGTGTCTGTAAAGTTAGAGAGCAACGCAGAGGATGTGAGAAATAAGTCAAGCAGAGAAAGAGTTCTATCTGCTTTACTCAAAGGCAAATGTGGTTGAATTTCAGTGGAACTGGATTTCCTAAGAAAAACCTTGATTTAAAACAAAAAAAGAAACAAACAAACAAACCAAACAAAACAAATTTTGCATTAAGGAACTTGTGGAACTCTTAAAATCAAAGACCACTTCACAAAAGACTTCCAGGATAGAACAATGCAGGTGATGATGGCCAAGCCTGTCCTGACCCAGCAATGGGTAATTATGTCCCCAAGACTAAGGAAGGGAAATTTCCCTCAAGCAGAATTATGCTAGGGGTGGATATGGTTTCTCCTGTCAGGAACCCCCCAGCAGCCAGGTATTGTGAAAGGGGAGGCAACAGCTACACATGTCCCCTACTGCCAAACCAGGGAGTCAGCGGGTGCAGCGAGGCAGAGCAAGACCATGGTACCTTCTGGTACTGTGTGTTATGACTGAGGAGATTAATTCAGGCTCACTAAGTTTATCAGGTGTGGAGAAATGTAGGGAGGCTCCAAGGAAGAACTCTAGGATATGGATTTGTGTTGGCTCAGAGAGAATGACCACGGATTACAGGGAGCAATTAAAGTTAGCTCCTCTTATTCATGCTGATGGACCAAAGAAGCAACTGATAACAAATGCATGGAACCATTCCATGCTGTATAAGACTTTGCTTATGCTTGACTTTAGTATGCTCTTAGTTGTGAAGTTCTGGGATCACCTGATCTCTGCTAAGAACAGAAGGCAATAGACTATAGGAGTGTTTTTGCCAAGGTATTTTTTAGTTGACCTATACCTTGTGGGTTGGTAGTTGGGGAGTTTCTTTTGCCTTGCCCACCCTCAGGCAAAGCTTTGTTATACAGATGTCATTATTTAAAGCACTGGGTGTTGTGCAGATGTGGAAAGCCCTTGCAGAGACCTGTATGTACAATGGGACTTCCATTAACCTACTGCCCTAGCAAGGTTGGGATAACTGGAATCCAAAGGACACACACTGAGGCCACGAGGTTGATGAATGAAAACCCCAGGGCCAGGAGTGGGCCTCCTATGAGCTGTTGGTCAGGGAAGTCCTTGAGGCCAGGCATAACATAAAGTTTGTTAATGCCTCTGCTGTTGTGTGTAGGCCAAAGTTAGATGGTAAGACCAGATTTCAGAGAACACCAGAAGTCCATGCTCTGATTGTAGGAGATAGAAATTTCACATGGGACTGATCTGGAAACTTCCAGCCTGCTAACCTGGGTTCCCAATGCCCGAGGTGGCCTTGAAAGGTGCTGTTAGAGAACTGTCACTACCATTTCTGCCTGACTAGGAACCCTGCATGCTAAAATATTGACATGCCAAGCAGGATGTGCCTGTTCCAGCTAACGTGGCTCAATTATTGGGAGTGGGTCAGAGCTATACCCTTCTGAATTCATTTAAGGACCGCTCCACCATACTGAGTTCACACTGGTATAGTGTAAGCCAGGAGAATATCCTGCGGTTGGAGACGCACATGCTCCAATGGGCAAGCTACTTTTTTGCTTTGACTCTTGGATGTGATGTCAAACTGCCTGTAAACACATGTGTACCCATACATCAGTGTAGTTATAAGCCTCAACACATAACCACTGGTGAATCTCCTGATCACAAGTGACTGTTACTGTGACATGAGGGGCTTCTTTCCTTACCCACTAGAAGAAATCTATAGTCACCCACTCCAAGGCCCAGCGATCATTGCAAGAGGAGGAGAAGGAAGAGAATGCAAGAGCCAAAGTAGGGGTGGAGTGTTGTGTAACTGTTTCTGCCCAGATTAAAACATTCCATCCTGCAGGGGAGGTCCCTAAGCAGGGAGGTAAACAACTAAAAAGGTAGCTTCAAGATTCACTAGGCCCCTGCAGGGGAGGTCCCTAAGCAGGGAGGTAAACAACTAAAAAGGTAGCTTCAAGATTCACTAGGCCCCTCCCTGCCAGAGCAAACAGCTCATAGGCTAAGGAGAGTGTCACACTAGTGTAGCTGCCCAGAAGACTCTGACCAGACCAGGTGTCTGAAGAGACTTAGTTCAAGTGGCACTTTTCTGTTATCCCTAATTTGGTCTGTTGTGGGTTTCCTGTCTGCGGTGAGTAGGCAAGTGGGTTTTGTCTCCCCAGGAAATTTTTCTCACACAAGGACATCGGAACTACACCTTTGCTCACCACTTGGTCCACTTTCTCCACCAAATAAGGATTTACTAAAAGGATAGTTGCCAAGGTTCCCAAGCTAGGGGTTACTTGGTCAAATCAGTGTGCAATCCTGCCTCAGCTCAGGCCACCTTGGGGGACAGTGGAAGCTGCTGTGTCCCCACTTCTCTCTGTACCCACCACCATACCTCCATCATACCTCTAGAATCTGGAGGGCTAAAAGGTGCCGCTCCTGCTGGATCAGGACCTGGACACACACTGTGGTCACATCTTCATTTTTCAGAAGAGCCCAGCGATGCTTGCTGTTCAGAATGGCTTCCACCAGACATAGCACCTGAGCAGGTTTCTCTTGGAAGCTCCTACACAGCTTGCCTGCCAGGGTCACCAAATCTGGTGTGAGAGACCTGGCATTCCCATGCTCCCTCAGCAGCCTCAGGAACTCCTGCATCCTGCAAGACCAGTTCTGCCAAAGGAGAACATTCAGAGTAACAGCAATGTCAACAGTTTTCTAGCCATGACTCTTCAGACCCATTACACAGGGCAGGTGATAGTGATCCTCAGGTTATACCATGTCCAAATTGGGATAACTCACCTGGGAAAAGCTAGAGTGATTTCACACATCCTCCTTCTACTTCCCCCAAACAACCCTGTCCTTGAGGAAGGCAGCTGTGCAGAGACCACTGAGCAGGGCTCTCTGCAACCATGCAATCTCAACTTTCTGAGCTTTAACCCTTACCCCTGGCCTGATCCTTTCATTGCTTTTATTCTTCCTATGCTCCATGGTTTCATAGAATCTACAATCAGGTTTCCATTTGCTCTTGGCTGTATCCTCCCTGGGTTTTTCAGAAGCCCTGGCATCTGCAAAAAGGGTGACAAGACAGTCACCCAAAAACAGACACCAGCTCTTTCACAGAGGTGGGACACAGATTTCCAGGATGAAATGCTGGGTCCTGTACCATCCCCAGGAGGGAGCTGCTAGAAGAGAAATCACAGTGATTTCTCAGCAAACTCACAAGCTTGAAGAGATCCCAGGTGAGGACATCAGTGCAGCTCGTTCATAAATTTTCAGGCATAAAACCTCAGCTCCGAGATGCCTTTTCTATGGAATACTCTCCAAAAGTGAGGCTGAGGACAGTCTGCATGCAGGGAGCCCAGCCTGTTATGCCTGCTAGCCAGAGCCTCCCCTGGTCTAGTTCCTTCACACATTGGGGTGAACATCAGGTGCCTCATGAGCCCTCCACAGAAGAGGGTTCATGGTTCTCACAAACCTGGAGCAGGGCGATCTCGGGATCCCGGTTTCATCCAATACTTAGTGCCGCTCCCTGCTGGATCAGGCACAGTGTCTGTGCTTGATGAGACCTTTGTCTGAGAAGAAAGGGGCTCCCACTGAAACCACCACCCATGCTGGGACCAGAAAGCCAGCCCACGTTTCCTGGTACCTTTTCAAAACGCTCTTCCTTTGAGAAAGACGCTTGCTTGCAGATGCTAGACTCCAAACACCGGATGTAGAGTTCGCAAGGCACAATAGTCTGCACCACAGCCCACCTGGCTTTCTGGACACCACTGCCCATTGGCCTACCTGAAGCACCTCCCTACAACCTTGTCCCACCCTTTCCTCTTCCAACAACTCCTCCTGACACCCCCCATCGTGACTTTTGTTGCTCCCGGGGCTAGTTCCCCACTGGCTACAAGCTAAAGCTACAAAGTATCCAAACTTGAGCCTCTGCTCCTCCAGGACAGAGGTACCTTTAAAAACCGCGTTGGGCAGCAAGAAGCAAAGACCCCTGCTTTTTAGTAGAGTTGGGGAACCCTGTTCCACGAAACACCCTTGATCTTCCTTGTGTGACACTCTGGTCCCCTGTGATCCCTGACTTGTCACTGGCCATATGGGACTAGGGGCACTCCTGAAATAAACCCTGAGGACATCCAAGTTGTGGAGCTTCGCAGGCCTTTAGCAGAGACAATTCTAGGTTTCCTAGATACTCAGAGATAGGGTGTGTGTGTGTGTTGTGTGTGTGTGTGTTTCTGTACACATATGTGTGTGTGGGCATATGTGTATGGTATATGTCTGTATTTGTATGTGTGTGTACATATATGTAGTATATACATGTGAGTGTGCTGTTTATGTGATGTGTGTACCTATGTGTGTATGTATATATGTGTAATGTCTTCTGTTCATATCTGTGTCATGATGCACTCTCATTGTATCTATGCCTCTTGTATCATACTCTCCTTGTATAGTTCATTGTTTAAAACAAAACTTTTGATCAAGTTGTGGTGTTCCAAACCTGTGTGGTTAGTGGTGCTAACCCTTTCCAGGCCTGTGCTTGTGTGTTCCCAATTTTACTGTGATATTCTGCTGAAGCAAAGATATCTAGACATACCTTATAAAATACACACTGCAAGCAATACCTCTGAATAATGAATATGTGTTAAAATGTGGCTTGTAAATGCCAATTTTTCAATCAGATAGTTATTCTTCTTAGTCTCTTTGTCTCTTTTCTGTGCCTGCTGTTTCCTGTTTTTCTGGAGCAAAATCTAGTAGTTTTGTTGCTGTTTTTGTTTACATTTTCTTGTTTCTTTCCTTTTTTTCTTTCTTTCCTTCTTTCTTTCTTCTTGTTCTTTCTTTCTTTTATAGATCCCAAGTGGTACTGACCTAAGAGACACCCTTCTGCTCTTCCTTTTAGCCTCAGGTTAGTTCTTTTCATGGTATCCCAGATTTCCTGATGTTTTGTGTCAGGAAATTTGTAGATTTAACATTTCTTTGTCTGCTGTATTCTGAGATTCTCTTGTCCATTTCTTGCATTCTGTTGGTGATGCTTGTGTCTCTAGTTCCTGTTCTTTTCCCTAGGTTTTCCAATCCCAGTGCTCCATCAGTTTCTCTTTTCTTACTGCTTCTATTCCACTTTCAGGTCTTGAAGCATTTTGTTCTTTTCCTTCACCCGTTTAATTGTATTTCCCTGTATATGTTTAAGGAATTTATTCCTTTCCTCTTCAAAGGCCTCTGCCTGCTTTTCTTGGGGTAGAGGTTGTCTCTGACTCTGTTGCCTGCAGCTAAAACCCTTCATTGTATGTGACTGCCTGGTTGGTCCCCAGTGGGAGAAACTACACTTTGTCTTCTTGTAAATGGGTGTCCCGTGGTGGGCCAGTACCCAAGGGGGGCTTCCCCTTTTCTGAAGATAATCGGAGTCAATGGGAAATGGATTAGAAGGGTAATCCTGAGAGGAGATAGGAGGAGAGCAGTTTGGATGTAAATTGAATAGATGATAGATAGATTAAAAATAAAATAAAAAGTCTATCCCCCATAAGTTCATAGATTTGAATACTTGATCAGCAGTATGATTTTAAGGTTGGCTCCTACTTTTATTTGTTTCTGAGTCAAATACATTCCAGAACCTCTCAGAGCAAGTTGTGATTCATGAGTGTTTCACGTGGTGTGCCTCAAATGTTCCGGGAAAATCCACTTACTGGTAGGAAGCAATGCTGACAGTCAACAGGAGGTATACAGACAGGTTGTGATTCTTTATATAAGCAGGAATATGCTCAGATGAGACAAGACTGCCCTTTTCAGGAAACAGGGTCAAACTCATAGCACGTTTTTAGGACAGGCAGTCCTGGGACAAAAGATTACCAACAGCCTTCCTCGTAGTTATAAAGCATATGACTGCTAATGGGAATAACCCACAAGTTATAATGAGATAAGATGGCTCCTATGGAAGTGATGGACCTAAGACATTTTAAAGTGGTGATGATGGATGTCTTGAGGGATGCACTCGCCCATGTGAAACAAACTCTAAATAACTGGAATACTCAAAATAGAATTATTCCCCAAGACTGGAGGAGGTTGATAACAGCTAATCAAGACGCTGCCCCTCGATTGCCATGGTTGTCATGGTTGAAAGAAGTCAGGAATTCAGAAGAGCACAATAGACCAAGAGGTATTAATGCACTGTATACCCATTGGATAGGTGAAGATCCTTTGACTGAGATACAAGAACAAGTTCAATTTGAAGACATAATCATAGAAAGCTGCCTTTGAATGATGAGAGAGACTGAAGAGGACTGGACAGAGGGAAGGCTTTTATAGGATTTTTCAAGCATGTACAAATGAGCTTAGTGGTAAAATATCCTGCATAGAAAACCTTGTTTGGCCATTAATGCTGAGTTAGTGGGGATGGAGATTTCCACGTCTAGGACCTATGGTCATGTCAGTGTCAGGGCCTTTTTTTTTTTTTTTTTTTTTTGGCATTAAAAAAACCCTTTATTTCTTGTTGATTCGGAAACAGTTTAATGGTAGGTAGAAAAAGAGAGGGAGAGTCCTGTAAAAGACAAGGGCCGTGCTGGGTGTGGTGCTGCATACCAATAACCCCAATACTTTGGCGGCAGAGGTGGTAGGATTGCCTATGAGTTATAGGCCAACCTGGTCTACATAGTGAGTTCCCAGCCGCCCTAGGGTACAAGGTATTACTCTCTCCAGAAAACGTGAAAAGGTGCTAGACTGGGCAGGGAGCGCTTGTGCAAGGGGCATTCTCAAGTAGAGCATATGGAGTGGAAAAGCAGTTACATGAGACATGAAGTTGAAAATTAGCCACATGGGGAGACAATGAGCATTGGATCCAGATTGGCAAGATGAGTAGGGGGAGGTTAGCATCACTTAGGGCTATAGGACTTTGAGGTTCCATTAAAGGATTGAGGCTTAGGCTTCAGAATTCAGAGAATAACATGGGGGGAGCCAGTAAGGGCTGTGCAGGCTGCAAGGAGACCCTCCAGGCCCCTCTCCTAGGGCCCCTCTTTTGGGGGCAATCTCACTGACATTGCAGAATAGCTCACTGTAGTCTGGCTGCAGACTCTGAGTCAGCCCTTTAGACACAGCACTGCAGGTCGAAAAATTCCAGTGGTATTCAGTAACCAGATCTTCTAGATTCTTGATGGGGGAATTTGAGGCATTTGTTCAAACCAACAGTACACAAAGATCAGGGTAATAATCAACCCCATGGGGTCAACAGGGATAAGCACAGCTTCCAGTGCAAACAAGGATGGATTCTCCTCTGCAATATGGCTCCCCCAGTGGACTGGGTAGCTCCATTTACTCCAGTGTTGAATACTTCCACAGACTGGGTTAACGTGGCTCTGAACCTGAAATGTGTACAGTTTCTGCTCACCCACACTAGGCAGGGAGACCATAGGTTCATGATCCACTATTCCATCCGGCTTCAATGTCAGTTGCTCCAGTACTGCACCAAGTATTGTAAACAGTGTTCTATATATCTGCTTTTTCAGCTCATCTCTAGCTGGGATTCACTCAGGTTGTAATGTGTTAGATTCTCTGAAGCCCATGGGGTCACAAGATTCTGTAGGTTTAGCTTCTGTTCAGCTGTCTCTGGGGTTTCTGGGGTCCTGGAGCTGGAGACAAATGTCTGGTAGAACTGGATGTCTTCTTTTTGTATCTGAAATCCAGAAGCAATCTCTTTTGAGAACAGATAGTGGCTGCACTCCTAGAATGCATTATTATCAGATCCCTTGTATCTATAGTGCAGAGCAAGGTTGGTGACCTGAGGCTCAGAACTGCTATTCCAAGTGCAATTCATGTACTCAACATTGAACACAAAGCATTAAACCTCTGAAAGTGACAGAGTAGGAACATTGAGGTCTTCAAGGGCCATAGAAGTCAGGACCAAATCTCAGAAAGTTGTTAGGGCCAACTTGGTGAGGTACCTGTAAGGGAAGAGTAATGTTGAGGTCTCTCTGGTGGATGTGGGAATCTCATTGACTGTCCAGTGTCAGGGCTTTTTAAAAAATTACTTTTTTTTTCTAACTTATTCACTTATATCCTACTCACTGCCTGCTCCTGGACACCCCCTCCAACAATCCTTCCCTTACTCCACCTCCACTTCTCCTCTGAGCAGGTAAGAGTCGCCTTGAGTTTCCCCCCAACCTGGCATATCATGTCTCTGTGAGGATTGGCACATCCTCTTCCACTGAGGCCAGACGAGGCAGCCCAGCTAGAAGAACATATCTCATGTCCAGGCAACAGCTTAGGGGATAGCCCCCTAACCCCAACTCCAGGTGTCTGGAACCTTCATGGACACCAAGCCACACATCTGCTACATACATGCAGGGAGGTCTAAGTTCACTCATCTATTTCTTTTTTGGCTTTTTCTTTTTTTAAAAAATCATAATTATTTTTATTGGAAATTTTATTTGCATTTCAGATGTTCTCTCCTTACTCCCTTTCCCCTCCTCCCTCCCAGGAACTCCCTATCCCTTCCCCCCTCCTCTTGCCTCTATGATGGTGTACCCCCACCCACCCTCCCCCTTACCTCATCTCCCCACCCTCGAATACCACCCCCCACGACGTCCAGCCTTCATGGGACCAAGGATTTCTTCTCCCACTTATAAATAGCTCCCTTGCATATATAGTTGGAGCCATGGGTCCCTCCCTAAGCACTCCCAAGCTGGTGGTTTAGACCCTGAGGGCTCTGGTTGGTTGATATTGTTGCTTTCCTCATGGTGTCACAAATCCTCTCAACTCCTTCAGTCTTCACTCTATCTTCTCTGTTGGGAACCCCATGATCAGTTTAATGGTTAGCTGTGAGCATCTGCCTCTGAATATGTCAGACTCTTGCAGACCTCTAAGGAGACAGTTATGTTAGGCTCCTGTCAGCATGTACATCCTGACATCCACATCAACCTCTACCTTTGGTGACTGCACATGGGATGGATATCCAGGTGGAATGGTCTGCAAACGGCCCCTCCTTCAGTTTCTGTCCTGCACTGTGTCTCCATATTTGCTCCCTTGAGTATTTTGTTACTCCTTCTAAGAAGGACTGTAGCCCCCCCCCCCCAACTTGGTCATCATTCTTCATGAGCTTTATGTGGTCTGTGAGTTGAATCTTGGGTATTTCAAGCTTCTGGGCTAAAATCCAATAATCAGTGAGTGAATACCATGTATTTTTTTTTTTGTGATTGGGTTACTTCACTCAGGATGATATTTTCTAGTTCCATCCATTTACATGAGAATTTATCAAATTCATTGTTTTTAATAGCTGAGTAATATTCCACTGTGTAAATGTAGCACATTTTTTGTATCCATTCCTCTGTTGAAGGACATCTGGGTTCTTTCCAGTTTCTGGCTATTATAAACAAAGCTGCTATGAACATAGTGGAACATATTTCCTTGTTATATGTTAGAGCATCTTCTGGGTATATGCCCAGGAATGGTATAGCTGGGTTCTCAGGTAGTGATACATCCAATTTTCTGAGGAACCATCAGACTGTTTTCCATAGTGGTTGCACCATCTTGCAATCCCACCAACAATGATGGTTCAGTCTCTGGGGTATGAGTCATGCCAGTGACTGGGTATACTTTCCTGGCCCTTTCACTGTCCAGGTTCTGCATTTCCTGTTTTATATTGATATCTTTGATCCATTTGTAGTGAGAAATTGCTCTACCATCTCCCTGTTGCCAGGATCTCTAGTTACTGTTCCTGTATTATCCATTACTGTGTGTTACTGCTCTCTCACAGAAAAAGTATAGAACTAGTAGGTTTATATAAAGATAGAAACAATCTCTTTAATGAAACAAGTTCTTATATCTATTTCTCCACTAAATAATAATAAAGAGAAATAAAAGTTTACTAGAGGAACATTTTTCCTTGAACCATCTGAGGCTAAATTACCAACCAGATAGTTATAAGCTCTTACATGCCTACAAACTAATTGTATTAGTTACTCCTCTTGTAGCTACAACAGAATGCCTGGTAAAAATGCTTCACAAACAAAATTACAATGTTGAAGTTTTTAAAGCAGTGGACTGTGTATGTATTTGTTATGTTTCAGCTATTGTGATAAAACCTCATGACCACAGAATCTTATTTAAAAAAAACAAAAAAAAAAAAAACTTCTTTAGGCTTATGGTATCAAAGGATTAGAATCCATGATGGAAGGGAAGCATGGCAGCCAGCAGCAGGTGGAAGCTGAGACCTCACATCTTCAAATGCAAGCATGAAGCAAGGAGAGAGAACAGAAAATGGTGTACATCTTACATAATGTCTACTCTAATGAGAAACTTCCTCCAGCAAGTCTGAATCAACTTACATCTGTTCAAAGAGCAACATCAACTAGGAAAACAAATGTTCAAAATCCCAAGACTATGGGGAACATATTCCAACCACTACAGACTGCAACAAGGAGTCTTGTGTTCATGGACTCCTGAGAGAACCCTCAGGCACAAATGTGTGAGAAACATTGGTCACGGAAGCAGGGAAACTCTGCTAAAGATATGAGGCCCTATCTCCCCTTCATATCCTAAAGGGAGTTAATGGTAGTTAAGGGAGGGAGAGAGGCTTTACCCAGGGATAAGGTTCACTAGTAAGTAGCCCATGTTGCTGTAAGTTATCCTTGACTATAGCTATACTACCTATAAACAACATTAATTAAACTTATACATACAAGAAGACATTCTTTTTAGAAAAGGGTGGTTGGAAAAAGATATGGGATCAGTGGGATGATTGAAGGGTCCCTAGCTGGTCCACACATAGCAAACCTGACTCTGGCAGGCTTTGCCCTTCCCCATTCTCTTTGCTTGATAAAAACCATTAGAATTCATTTTCAGATCTAGCCACCTTATTTGGCTTGTATTTTCATATTTAGCCATGTCTTCCTCCTGAGGCACTGTACCAAGTTTCAGTTATCAAAGTATTAAAGTCCAGCAATCAAAAGCCCCCTCTTTTGTAGTAGGACATTTCCTACTTAGCAAATCCAATCAGAACAAACCAACTCAGGGTTTCTCCATTTACCTTTAGAAACTGCCATTTGCCGAGGGGCCATATCTGCCTCCTCTCTATCCAGAGGCAGTCCTTTGTCCCTCTGGAGCAAATATTTCTTTCTGTGTTCTAGTTCTTCTTTGTCCTTTATCTCCTGGCTTTGTCTTTTGTTCCTTGTCTTTTATCCATCTGGAACAAATAAATCTCCTTTGTGCTGAGAATTTGTACTTGGAGTGGCTTCAGTGCCAATACCTTCAGTGATGACAAAAGAGGTTAATGGAAACAATAATAATTCAAATTATATTAAATATCTGCATAAAATGTGAAAATCAATCTCATTATATTTAACTCATATAGTCTAGTTAAATGTGAAAATAAATTAATTGAACAATATAATTAGATAACAAAAATAACTCAAACTGATGAGTATATCAACCCACCCTGGTTGTGTAGCTATTTTCTTAAATTGAAATTTTTTTCCTCCAGCAGGAAAACTCTTTTCAGACTCAGGAATAAGTAAGTTTTGCAGACTCAGGAAGTAAACAAAACTCACAAGTTTCAGAAACTTTCTGAAACTTAAAAGAGTTATAAACTCAAAACTTCCAGATTAAATAAGCAGTAGCAATTTCTCAGTAGAGATACCTTCAAAATGAAGGAAACCTCAGTGATACAAATTTTACAACTTCATGCATCCTGGGGTGTGCTTAAGTGATACAGCTGCTTTCACATCATATGCAGCATATAATTGGCTCATCCATGTGTTCCACTGTGTTCATAATGGCCTTATTTGTGATAGCCAGAAACTGGAAAGAACCCAGATGTCCCATAACAGAAGAATAAATACAGAAAGTGTGGTTCATTTACACAATGGAATACTACTCAGCTACTAAAAACAAGGACATCCCGAGTTTTGCAGGCAAATAGAAAATATCATCCTGAGTGAGGTAACTGAGACCCAAAAGGACATGCGTGGTATGTACTCACTAATAAGTGGATATTAGCCAAAACAAGTACAGAATACCCAGGATACAGTCCACAGAACTCAAAAAGGTTGACAAGTTGAAAGGCCCATGTGAGGATTTCTCAGTTCCACTTGGGAGGGAGAGGAAAGCAATCACAGGATGGGGGAAGGAAGGAGGGACCTGATTGGGAAAGGGGACAGGGGGAGAAGAAGGGAACGTGATCAGGTATTGTGTAGGGGAAACAGGACTGAAGCCTTGAGGGCCAGCAGAAAGAATGGAAACAGGAAGAACAGGGAGGTGGAGGGACTCTCTAGAATGCACCAGAGACCTGGGAAGTGAGAGACTCTCAGGACTCAAAAGGAGGGACCTTACATGAATGCCCTTACAGTGGGGAGAAGGAAATGTAGAGTCCACTTCCAGTAGAAAGACAGAACATCAAGTGGAGGGATGGGGTTGCCATCCCACAGTCAAAACTCTGACCCAGAGTTGTTTCTGTCTCAAAGAACTGCAGGGTCAAAAACGGAGAAGAGCCTGAGGGAAAGGAGGTCCAGTGACAGGTCCAAATT
The DNA here is from genome assembly GCA_021653895.1 of Mastomys natalensis. Lineage (NCBI taxonomy): Eukaryota > Metazoa > Chordata > Mammalia > Rodentia > Muridae > Mastomys > Mastomys natalensis. Next base: position 29,842 of record JAJTUV010003026.1, read on the forward strand.
GGAATCTAGTTCAAGGGTCTCCAAGGCCTGTCAGTATTACTGATGCTATGGTGTGCTCACAAAAAAAGGGCCTTGCCCTCTGAAAGACCCAACAAGCATCTGAGTCAGATGGTCAGATGCAGATATTTACACACAACAAATGGACAGAAGTTGCTGACCCCTGTGCTTGAATTAGGCAAAGGTTGGAAGAAGCTGAGGAGGAGGGTGACCCTGTAGGAGGACCAGCAGTCTCAACTAACCTGGACCTCGGAGACCTCTCAGACACTGAACCACCAATCAGGCAGCATACACCAGCAGATATGAGCCCCCCAACACATATACAGCAGAGGGCTGCCGGATCTGGGTTCAGTCAGAGAAGATGCACCTAACCCTCAAGAGATTGGAGCCCCCAGGGAGTGGGGCAGTCTGGTGGGGTGGGTGATGGGGGTGCGGTGGAGGGACAACATCCTCTTGGAGACAGGGAGGAGGTATGGGATGTGGAACAGTCAAGGGGGAACCTAGAGGGGGATAAAGTCTGGACTGTAAAAAAAAGATTAAAGAATAAGTTAAAATGAAAAAAAAAAAAAATAAGCAACCCATTACCATGCTTCTGTAAGTAACTCCAAGAGCCTCAAATTTTCACTAAGCTAAACATGGGTAGAATCAATTCTTTGGTTTCACACTGGTGCCCTAACTGAAGAAAATAGTTGTTCCCTTAAAACTTTCTAGAGAAAATCACATACCACCTCCTAAAGTTCATGAAAACATCAGATGATACCATTTAGAAGGATGTTTATTTGCAAATCAGAAATTCATTGTAGCATTCATTATATAGTATATTATTGTCAAATACCAGCTCCAACAATGTGTTCAACAATCTGCAAAGGGGATGTGGAATCAGCAATGATGCAAAGTATGTATGCACGAACACAAACACACACATATAAATATGTATGCATACATACATACACACACACACACATACATACATACACGCACATTCACACATTGGGTAGACGGTGCAAAGCTCCAACAGTTTTTTTCCCTTAACCTTTTTATACAAAGTCTCTATGTAAGAAAAAGATTACCTCATAGCCACAAGTTACATATTCTCTGAAAACAATCACCATAAGAACATATTCAAGGAGAACTTAAAATCATTACACCAAAGGAAATTACAGTAGGATTATTGATTCTGTACTCTTCTTTTGAAACTCATACCTTACTAAACGTTTCCCATCTATCTTTATCTCCACAAGTTCTTTACCCTACAATTTCATAACCCCAAACAATAATTCTGTTGTCATTGATTAACAAAATTTAAGCAAAGCCATCTATAGTAGCAGGTTTTTTTCCTAGGCTTAGCCAATGACAATTTGTATTTACCAAGAAACAGATCATCATATACCTTACATCTTATTTTTGACGTCTTGTTCAGATAGACTAGTTAATCATCTCTTCTCTATTCTAAGCTCATAAACGAATTATTTACTCTCTATTGATAACCTTGCTTTTCCATGGTGTACACTAAATCGTATGGCTACATCTATAGATCACAAGATCCAGGAACTCAGACTCAACCAAGAATGAATGTTTTCTTTGATTATTAACATGTTCCAAGTCTGTTTTTCTCTTCCAAGTACAATTATGTGCTTGTAGTGAATGAAAACACACTGTACTCCTTTTCTACCCCGTGCAGCCTTGATTATTCTACAAGGGAAGGGGTAGAGTCTGTTCTTAATTCTAACTTTGTTATATCTTTCTAGCAAAAAAGTTAAATCATATCCTTAACCTTCCTATCAATTACTCCAACTTCCTAAAAGTGTTTAAATCAAATTAGGAATTTTATAAAATCATTAATTCATGTAAACAATACTGTTTTATGAAAGTCCATCTTCATATTATCCTGCAGGATATATAGCCCAATAGAGTAGGCCTTCTCCAGGAAGCAAATCTGCCCACTGCAGCTCCTCCTACATGGCATCCACCATATTATATACTATTGATTACGGTATTCATTATACCACATTTTACAGTACTGGTTACAGTACTCATTATAGCCTCTATGCTGAAAGTGTTTATCAGCTGTTGGAGTTTCCCAGTGTAATTTTTCAGGTCACATATGAATACGGTCACATCATCATCAAATAAAGATACTTTGACTTGTTGCTTTCCAATTTGTATCTCCTTCAGTGGTCTTATTGCTCTAGAGAATTTCAAGTACTAAACTGAATAAGTATGGAGAGAATAGACTCCCTTGTCTTGTTCCCTAGTGTTAGTGCAATTGCTTTTAGTTTCTTTATATTTAGTTCAATGTTAGCCAAAGGATTGCTGTAAATCGCCTCTGTTATACTTTGGTATGTACCTTGTATGCTTAAACTTTCCCAGACTTTTATCCTGTAAAAATGTTCAATTTCATCAATGGCCCTTTCTGCATCTAATGAGATGACCATGTGATTTTTAAAAGTTTGTTTATGTGATGGATTAAATTTATTGTTTTTTGTATCTTGAACCGTTGTGGATTGGTTCTAAAGCTATTCATGTTAATTCAGCTCCTGAAATCACACAGGGCCTGCATGTGTCTAGGCTGAGGGTCCCTGACCCCAGTTGGTTCTGATTAGAAAATAAAGTTGCCAGTGGACAATGGCTGGGCAGGGAGACAGAGGTGGGATGGCTTAGCCTGGTATATGATACATTTGAGTTTAGAAATAGGCTCACAGAGAAATATAGAAGGGAATTTAATTGCAGTAAATACACAGGAAAGGATGTTAATTCAAGTTATATAAAGAGAAAGGGGATAATATATCCACATAGATATTAATCTCCATAGAAGGAAGAATTTAAGTATGCATAGATGAATAAACAAACTTAGGACTTGATCTCATGTAAGAACAAGGCAGGAGTTAGTGGGGGAGCACTGTCTCAATGGATAGTGGTAATTGTTTAGATTGCTTTAATTGCTTTGAGTTGTTTAATTATCAAAATGAAGATGCTTGTAAGTTTGGTGGTACTAATGACAACAGTAATCCTCTGGACAGAATTCAGAGTAGAACAGGCCCAGAAAAAGAGGGGTGCAAGACTGAACCAGTCCATTTTGGTTGCCAGACCAAGGACATGCTATTCTGGGGAGAGGCTCTGTTTTTGTGTCAATAGGAAAGGAGAAAAGGATTTCCAAACTAATATGGAACAGATATGATAGTGGAAGAGCCCTGAAGATCTTGGCTACAGATGGGAAAGAAAAATCCAAGACCAAACAGGACAGGTAACATAAATTGCTGATCCTTCCGCAGGGGAACAACCTTGAAACATGCATAGACATAAGAATATCTCTAGCCAAAATTTCAGCTAAAATCAGACAATTAATCTTGTTGGTTATGGAATCTTTAAGATTCATCATGATATCTTCACATGGCATGAATAAATACTTATTACATTTGGTTATTGATCAAATTGACTCATAAAAAGATAGTCTCTTTCACCTGCTCAAACAAGGAACAAAAAATTCATCTTTAGCTCATCTGTGCACCTTTCACAATCTATACAAATATCTTAATAATAGTAATATTTTGGTTGTAAGATTCCTATATTACACAATGTACAGCTCTGACAAGATTCATCTGCAGGGACACTGAAATGATGTGCTTTTCCAACTATCTGCCTCCCAAAACACCATCAGGAATAGCTGCTGATTCCTGATGGACTTTGTTCATCTAGCCTTTCAGACAGCCAACCAGAACTTCAATCAAATCCCAGGCCTTCTAAGCATACAGAAACTGGATAACAGTTGCAAAAGCTACTTTCTTAAGTCTAACCAATTTTTCTAATTTTCCTAATCCTCCTCACCACTTTTAAAATATTTTGTCACCCCTATTCAACAGGATGAAGTTGTGGAGAGTCATCATCACAATCTCTTGGGTTTGGATGTCTAGTTGTGGTTATTTTATAAATAGATATGTTGTCATTTTAAGGAATAATTTGGAAATGATCATAATTTTGAACAGGGAGGAAATAGGAGAGATTACGAAATTTCTTTTTGAACAAAACATTGCATAGTCATAATCTTATAATGACAGAAATCTTTATAATTGATGCCAAATGGAAGTTATAATTTCTTACACTGGCACAGAATTTATATATTGATACAGACTGAAGGTTTTCATTGGTACAAATCTTTGTATATTGCTACAAAATTTGAAATTAATATTTTTACTTGTAGATAGGTATTGTACCTATGCAACTCATTGAAGAATACAAGGCTTTGACCCAGTCCTTCTACAGCTGCTATTACAAACTATTTAGGATGAATAAGTAATACAAGTTAAGGGCCAGACAGTAAACTCATAGTTCTATTAGATTCTGATTTAATTATAATAAAGTGTTTTCAATATTATTCAAATATAGATAGCTAAGAGTAGTAAAGATTTAACAGTATCCATCTATATATGTTATATAGATGGACAGTCTTCAAAAACATCAGAAATTCACAGAATATGGCATTCATAATCATTTCATTATTATTAGTGTATATCATGCCTTATAGTTTACGTAACTGCTGTAACTATGTTCGGCGTATATCTGAAATAAAAGGCATGTTAAAGGACGGAAGTGTGAGATATTTTGGATTGATTCTATACTTAGAGAAGGGAGGAGATGTCAGGGCAGCCCTGCTTATACATTGAAGGCCTAAAATCAGCCATAGGCCTAAAATCAGCAATAGGCCTGACATACATGCGTGATAACATGAAATCTTGGGTCTCTGTGGAAAAACAGTAAAACAGAAGGCTATAAGCTACTGTAAACAGGCAGCTTTTGTGGAAATTTACCAGCCTGAGTAGTCATAAACCTTCTAAATAGGTAGCCTCAGTGAATAGTACCAACTTAGATAAGGATAAGTGAATCATAGGCAGAGTCATAGTGACCTGTCACCTGAACCTTCACCCAGCTCATACCCGGTTCTGAATGGTATCTGTACTCCCCCTGAACACCTATGCTCCGGTGTCATCCCCTTCCCCATGTCCTGCCTTTTTGTGTTTATAACCCCTGTGTGAATAAGTAAAAATTACGATTTGATTTAAAAACAGAAACCAAAAAAACATCAACAAAGAAACAAAAGAAAACAACGAATTTTTTACAAAATTAAAACTATATACTAAAAAAAATTAAAAAGTAAAAAAACAAAGAAAAAAAAAGAAATTTAAAAAAGTCCTAAAATTCCCATGGAACTACAAAAATACTCAGATATCCAAAGAAATCCTGAGGGAAAAAATAACAATACCCAGGGTATTCTTATTTCAAACTCCAAGATATTTCTAGAGCTAGAATTATTTAAAAGAAAAGTCAAATACTCAAGGCTAGAGTGATGTCAGAGATCATGGATGAGATTTAAAAAGCTTTACTAAACTGGCATAACCCTACACTGCATTCTAAACATTTGTCCTTATAAACCATATATAAATGCAGTTCACACCCTTCATCAAGGTAATTTATCTTTCCACACACCAAAAACACTGTTGAAAACAATGACCAATCAAAATGCAGAATTGTGGATCCTAGTCCTAATGGATACATCTTCAACTAATCCTGTTCATAGACTCAGAGAACATTGTAGAAGAGAAGCAGAACTATTGTAAAAGCCAGAGGATCTGTGTGGTTGTCTTGAGATTGTATGTCCTCTTAATTTTAGAAGTTACATCCACAAATCTCAGCAACATGATTTCTCAAACATGAGCTTAACAAGAACACCACCAGTAAACATGCCAAACTGGACTTGTAAAAACCAAAGTGGCTCCTTCAGGTCTGGGCCCCGAGCACTGAGCAGATCCCAGGAGGCAGAACCCGGGAGGCAGCTCTGCACCCAGTCTCACAAAGCCCAGAGGAAGTGGGACTCCCAGAAGCTCTAACCCACCCAGTATCTTAGGTAAGGAGACAGCACCACCAGCCACATACAGGGAATAACTGGACCCCACTGGGACCCAGGAATTCACTCCTGGCCCAGAGCACTGGTTCCTTCCTGTCTGTGCCAGAGCACTGAGCAGATCTTGGGCCTCAGCTCTATCCCAGCAGCAACACCCACCCCAAACAGTTCTGACACAACCAAGATAATAGGAAAGACAGGCGCCAGTCAGAGACAGAGCAGGTAGCACTAAGGAGAATCAGATGGTGAAAGGCAAGCATAAGAACATAAGCATCAGCAACCCAGGGTACTTGGCATCATCAGAAATTAGTTCTCCCACATTAGAAAGTCATGAATTCCCCATATCACCAAGAAAGCAAGATTCAGATTTAAAATCACTTCTAATGATGAGGATAGAGGACTTTAAGAAGGACATAAATAACACTCTCAAAGGAATTGAGGAGAACACAGGTAAACAGGTAGATGCCCTTAAAGAGGAAACACAAAAATCCCTTAAAGAATTACAAGAGAAAACAACCAAACAGGTGATTGAATTCAACAAAACCATCCGGGACATAAATGGAAGTAGAAACGATAAAGAAATCACAAGGGGAGACTACCCTGGAGATAGAAAACCTAGGAAAGAAATCAAGAGTCATAGACAAAAGCATCACCAACAGAATACAAGTGATAGAAGAGAGAATCTCAGGTGCAGAAGATACCATAGAAAATATTGACAGAATTGTTAAAGAAAACGCAAAATGCAAAAAGTTCTTAACATAAACATCCAGGAAATCCGGGACACAATGAGAAGACCAAACCTAAGGATAATAGGTATAGATGAGAGTGAAGATTCCCAACTTAAAGGACCAATAAATACCTTCAACAAAATTATAGAAGACAACTTCTCTAACCTAAAGAACGAGATGCCCATAAACATACAAGAAGTCTACATAATGCCAAATAGACTAGACCAGAAAAGAAATACCTCCTGTCCCATAATAATGAAAACATCAAATGCACAAAACAAAGAAAGAATAGTAAATGCAGTGAGGGAAAAAGGCCAAGTAACATATAAAGGCAGACCTATCAGAATTACAGCAGACTTCTCACCAGATATTATAAAGGCAAGAAGATACTGGACAGATGTCATATAGATGCAAATATGTACAAATATAGGAACAGATTTTCTGAACAGGACTCCATTTGTCAAGGAATTTTGGTCCAAATTTGACAAATAGGCTCTCATAAAACTGAAAAGTTTTTGTAGTGCTATGAAAACATTGAATGGAGTAAAGAGTAAATTCATAGAATAGGAGGGACGTGTGGGCAAGCCTCCATCTGATGAAGGATTGGTATCCAGAATAAGCACAGAACTCAAAAAACAAAGACCTATGAAAGAAATAACCCAATTTGAAAATTGGATGAGATTCTAACCAGACAGTTTGTGTCTTATTTAGGATTTCTGTTGCTGTGAGAAAACATCATGACCAGATTGGGGAAAAGAATTTATTCAGCTTACAATTCCACAGCACTGTTCATCATTGAAGGAAGTCAGCTCAAGAACTCAAACATGGCAGGAACCTAAATGCAGGAGCCAATGCAGAGGCCATTGACTGGTGCTGCTTACTGGCTTGCTCAATGTGCTTGCTCAGCCTGATTCTTGTATAATTCAGGACCATCAACCCAGGGTTGGCACCACCCACAGCGGACTGGGCCCAAAAAAAAAACATCAACAAAGAAACAAAAGAAAACAAACGAATTTTTTACAAAATTTAAAACTATATACTAAAAAAAATTAAAAAGTAAAAAAACAAAGAAAAAAAAAGAAATTTAAAAAAGTCCTAAAATTCCCATGGAACTACAAAAATACTCAGATATCCAAAGAAATCCTGAGGGAAAAAAATAACAATACCCAGGGTATTCTTATTTCAAACTCCAAGATATTTCTAGAGCTAGAATTATTTAAAAGAAAAGTCAAATACTCAAGGCTAGAGTGATGTCAGAGATCATGGATGAGATTTAAAAAGCTTTACTAAACTGGCATAACCCTACACTGCATTCTAAACATTTGTCCTTATAACCTATATAAAATGCAGTTCACACCCTTCATCAAGGTAATTTATCTTTCCACACACCAAAAACACTGTTGAAAAACAATGACCAATCAAAATGCAGAATTGTGGATCCTAGTCCTAATGGATACATCTTCAACTAATCCTGTTCATAGACTCAGAGAAACATTGTAGAAGAGAAGCAGAACTATTGTAAAAGCCAGAGGATCTGTGTGGTTGTCTTGAGATTGTATGTCCTCTTAATTTTTAGAAGTTACATCCACAAATCTCAGCAACATGATTTCTCAAACATGAGCTTAACAAGAACACCACCATAAACATGCCAAAACTGGACTTGTAAAAACCAAAAGTGGCTCCTTCAGGTCTGGGCCCCGAGCACTGAGCAGATCCCAGGAGGCAGAACCGGGAGGCAGCTCTGCACCCAGTCTCACAAAGCCCAGAGGAAGTGGGACTCCCAGAAGCTCTAACCCACCCAGTATCTTAGGTAAGGAGACAGCACCACCAGCCACATACAGGGAATAACTGGACCCCACTGGGACCCAGGAATTTCACTCCTGGCCCAGAGCACTGGTTCCTTCCTGTCTGTGCCAGAGCACTGAGCAGATCTTGGGCCTCAGCTCTATCCCAGCAGCAACACCCACCCCAAACAGTTCTGACACAACCAAGATTAATAGGAAAGACAGCGCCAGTCAGAGACAGAGCAGGTAGCACTAAGGAGAATCAGATGGTGAAAGGCAAGCATAAGAACATAAGCATCAGCAACCCAGGGTACTTGGCATCATCAGAAATTTAGTTCTCCCACATTAGAAAGTCATGAATTCCCCATATCACCAAGAAAGCAAGATTCAGATTTAAAATCACTTCTAATGATGAGGATAGAGGACTTTAAGAAGGACATAAATAACACTCTCAAAGGAATTGAGGAGAACACAGGTAAACAGGTAGATGCCCTTAAAGAGGAAACACAAAAATCCCTTAAAGAATTACAAGAGAAAACAACCAAACAGGTGATTGAATTCAACAAAACCATCCGGGACATAAATGGAAGTAGAAACGATAAAGAAATCACAAGGGGAGACTACCCTGGAGATAGAAAACCTAGGAAAGAAATCAAGAGTCATAGACAAAAGCATCACCAACAGAATACAAGTGATAGAAGAGAGAATCTCAGGTGCAGAAGATACCATAGAAAATATTGACAGAATTGTTAAAGAAAACGCAAAATGCAAAAAGTTCTTAACATAAACATCCAGGAAATCCGGGACACAATGAGAAGACCAAACCTAAGGATAATAGGTATAGATGAGAGTGAAGATTCCCAACTTAAAGGACCAATAAATACCTTCAACAAAATTATAGAAGACAACTTCTCTAACCTAAAGAACGAGATGCCCATAAACATACAAGAAGTCTACATAAATGCCAAATAGACTAGACCAGAAAAGAAATACCATCCTGTCCCATAATAATGAAAACATCAAATGCACAAAACAAAGAAAGAATAGTAAATGCAGTGAGGGAAAAAGGCCAAGTAACATATAAAGGCAGACCTATCAGAATTACAGCAGACTTCTCACCAGATATTATAAAGGCAAGAAGATACTGGACAGATGTCATATAGATGCAAATATGTACAAATATAGGAACAGATTTTCTGAACAGGACTCCATTTGTCAAGGAATTTTGGTCCAAATTTGACAAATAGGCTCTCATAAAACTGAAAAGTTTTTGTAGTGCTATGAAAACATTGAATGGAGTAAAGAGTAAATTCATAGAATAGGAGGGACGTGTGGGCAAGCCTCCATCTGATGAAGGATTGGTATCCAGAATAAGCACAGAACTCAAAAAACAAAGACCTATGAAAGAAATAACCCAATTTGAAAATTGGATGAGATTCTAAACCAGACAGTTTGTGTCTTATTTAGGATTTCTGTTGCTGTGAGAAAACATCATGACCAGATTGGGGAGAAAGAATTTATTCAGCTTACAATTCCACAGCACTGTTCATCATTGAAGGAAGTCAGCTCAAGAACTCAAACATGGCAGGAACCTAAATGCAGGAGCCAATGCAGAGGCCATTGACTGGTGCTGCTTACTGGCTTGCTCAATGTGGCTTGCTCAGCCTGATTTCTTGTATAATTCAGGACCATCAACCCAGGGTTGGCACCACCCACAGCGGACTGGGCCCTCCCGCATCAATCTCCAATTAAGAAATATGCCCTACAGGCTTGCTTACAGCCCAATCTTATGGAGACATTTTCTTAATTATCCGTCCGTTGTCTAAGACAACTTTAGCTTGTATCAAGTTGACATAAAACTATCCAACACAGTTCTCAATAGAGGAGGAAACAAATACAAAGAGATGCCTTTTTAAAAGTTCATCAACCCAGAGTCCTGTCTGCCTCAACAAAGCCCAGGCAGGCTCAAGAAAGCCAGTGGTCCATCTGTCCCATGGCTCACCCACCACAAGAGCCACTACAATGTGCATGTATGAAATAGGGAGATGGGAGAGAAAGAGAAGAAACAGAATGGTGTGGGCACTGTGAAGAGATGCAGAACTGGAGAGGCGAGGGTAGAGAGGGATATCCCGATGTGATATAAGGAGTCTGCCCTGACACCTGAGGTCCTGGTGAAGTCCTGGTATGTATTACTGCTGAGGGCCATACCTAGGTCCATGGCTATACAGCAAAAGGAAAGTCTGTGTCAATATCTATGACTCATCTGACCACAAAAGGCCATAAGGGTGTCCCTGTACTGGGCTGCCACCTAGGATGAAGTTAATATCCAAGAGTTGTACAGAGCTGGCTCTACTCCTCAATGACTGGAGCATTTAGAGAGAGCTGGCCCTACACCATGCCTGGATAACACCATAGCACTGGCTCTTGGAGGGGGCCGTTGCACAGGTGAGATGCCCCAAGCACATGATCACAGGAGAGCTGACTCTGCCACTCTTCTGCCCTATGGTCCTATGGGTGAGGGAGAGATGCTCTGCCCACCGCCACGGTGCCCCTTTGTATCTTTTTAGTGGGCAGAAGATCTGGCCCCAAGGTCATGAGAGCTCAAGAGCTGTCCCTGCCCCTCTCTAACTGTGACACTCAGGAAAGTGAGCCCTGCACCTTGCCTGAGCAATGTACTAAAGCAGACCCTGTTATCGGGTGCACTGGTGAGCTGGCATAGAGAGTGTGACACTAAGGGAGGGCTGGCCCTGTCACTCATCTGCCATGTAATATCATGAGTGAGAGTGAGATTCCCACACCTTACTCCATGTCAAGAGCTGAGTTCAGGAGAGATGTTGCCAGTCATGAGAGCCTGAGTGTTGATCCCACCCCTCACCAGCTATAGCACTCAGCATAGGGGACCCTGCACATCACCTGGGAAGCACAATATAGCTGGCCCTAGTGGGGAAGTCATGGCTGAGCTGGCCCCAAGGGCAGGAATGCAGGATAGCTGGCCTTGCCCCTTTCTGGGTGTGGCACTGAGTGAGATAGCCAGTGAAGTGTTGTAGACATCACCCTGGTGGTGTGGTACAGGAGAACTGAAAAGCTGACCAACTCAGCTACTGGGACCCAAATCCAGAAATTTGTGTTCACCCCAACATCTAAACCAACCATGAACTACAGGAGCATGTCAATGGGGCCGGTCCTTAACATACCAAGCTGCAGGATTTCCATGACAAAGGGCAACAACAGTATATCCAAGAGTGGTCTCAGTGAAAATGCAGTATTGATAGTATAGCAGAAGCCAGAGATTTCTAGCCAGACCAATGACTCATTGCAATGAACATTTGCAACAAAGATGTGTGAACAAAATGTAAATGTATGACACACTACAGCATCCTTGATGAGATTTTTGTTTTTCTGTTTTGTTTTCTTTTGTTTATTTTATATTCTTTTGAGGGAGAAGTTGAAAGTTAAGAGGGCAAATATGATGAGATAGAGAGATGAGTGGCCTTGTGCTACATGCTATGAAATTCAAAAGCCATCAATCACTGAAGAGTTAAAAAGTAAAGAATGCATCTACTGGAAAACTAAAAGAAATGGTCATCATCCCTAGTGTGATGGGAGGGCTGGAGGGTGGTGCACAGGTGAGGTACACCAACCACCCCCCAATTATGGAAAGGCATTAACACAACTTTGAAATGTTATTTTATCACACTTTGAATGGATATAAACAACAGGAAAATGTAAAAATTAAAATTAATTAAATAAACCACAAACCCTGACAACAAATCTTGTTTAGATTGTGAAGAAAAATTATCCATCATTCATTCTTTGTGGGAAAGCAAATTTGTATAACCACTCTGGAAATTAGAATAGGGAACCTCCCCCCAACTCAAAATAAATCTAGCATATCAAAAAAGGCAGATGGAGGGAGGGAACTGGAAGGGAGTGAGGGCTTCAGGATCAGGTATGGGGAAGGACAGGAGAGATGGTCAGAAGAATGAAAGGATACCTGCAACTGACAGGGATGAGGACATGAAGGACATCTCCAGGATGAAACAGAGACCTGGGATAATGGAGGGATCCAAGAATCAAGGGAGTGACCTTAGCTGTGACTCACTACATTGGAAACAGGGAACCTGAAAAGGCACCTCCTGTAACCAGACAGGAATTCCAGTGGAGCAATAGAGACACGAACCTACCTACAAAACTTTCAACTCAAAACTTGTCCTGTCTCCAAGAAATGCAGGGTCAAGGGATTGAACAAAGACTGAGGGAATGGCCAACCAATAACTGGCCCAACTTGAGACTCATCTGTGGGCAAGCACCAATCCCTAAAAGTATTAATGATATTCTGTTATGCTTGCAGACAGGAGCAAGTTGTTCTCTGAGAGGCTCCACCCAACAGCTGACTGAGACGGATGTAGACACCCACAGCCAAACAGTGGATGGAGCCTGGGGACTCTTATGGAAGAGGTAGGAGAAAGGATTGTAGCCCCTAAGGGTATAGGAAGTTCACAGGAAGATCAACAGAATCAACTAACGTGGACCCTGGTGACTCTCAGAGTCTGAACCACAAACCAAAGGACATACATGGGCTAGACCTAGACCTCCCCATACATATGTAGAAGATGTGTAGCTTGATCTTCATGTGGGTCCCGAACAACTGGAGTGCGGGCTATCCTAAAAGCTGTTGCCTGTGTCTAGGATATGTTCTTCTAGCTGGGCTGCCTTGTGTGGCCTGAGAGGGAGAGGATGCACCTAGCCTCACAGAGACTTGATGTTTCAGGGTGGGGAGATGCCCAGGGTCCCTCACAAGCTCAGAGGAGAAGGGGAGGGAGGGGTAATGGAGGAAGAATTTTAGTAGGGGGTGATAGGGAGAGGGTAATAAGTAGGATGTAAAGTGAATAAGTAAAAAAAATAAAATTTAATTAAAAAAAAAGAACTTTACTTGAAGACGTTAGAACAAAAATATAATTCAAACAAGCTTGTAACCCTTCATCTTTGAGCACACTATGTATACACACTTCCTTTGGGACCTCCTTATAGCAGCCCCTATCTTCATCAGACAATTCAGCCTGCCTGCCACTCACTGCTACAGCAACAAGCAGGCCTCTGCCACCTCCTTTTCTGAGGGTGACTGGTCATTCAATCCTTAGCAAAAACACCTGATTTTGCCTTGAAAACAATCTGGCTTTGAAATAACTTTGCACAGAAAGTATGGACACAGTGTTGCTGGTGACACAAATATGCGAACTTTAAAGGAAATCTTAATTACTGTAGTCTCTTTCATAAGAATCCTCAAAACTGGGACTCAATTGACTGCAGACCCTCTATTTAACGCTGGCCTTGAATCAATAATCATACTGCTTCAGCCTCCAAAATTATTTGCATTACACACACAGTGGCTCTCAACCTTCCTAATACTGCAACCCTTTAATACAATTACTCATGTTGTGGTGACCCCCAGCCATAAAATTATTTTTGTTGTGACTTCATAACTGTCATTTTGCTACTGTTATGAATATGCATATTTTTGGAGACAGACATTTGCCAAAGTTACAGGATTGTGAGCCCAGACCGAACTAGATAGTTCATCTAGAAAAGATTTCAATTTTCTCAACAAAGATTTCTAGATTGAATTGCATTTCCACTATTATATTTTTTTTTAAAATGGAGCATCATTGTTTCATAAAAGTTTGTCTGTATTGTTTATTTGTTTGTTTTACCTTGCAGGTCTTTCCATGCACATTACAGCTTCTAGTTTTGTGTTTTTATGGGATTCCTCTCTCTGTGTGTCTCTGCAACTACATGTGTTTCTTATGCCTTTTCTATGGCCTTTTTTCTTCTGTTTGTCTTCATCAATTGCAATTTGTTTTATTTCATCTCTCTTTTTTGCTGTTCCTTTGTTGTCTAATGACACAGAGAAAGAAAGGGTGTGGATTGACAGGAAGGTGGTGAGGATCTGGAGGAATTGAGAGACAGGAAACTAAAATCAATCAATACACACACATTTTATATATATGTATACACACGCACATACACACACATATATATGCTTCCTGACTTACCATGATGTGACCAGCTGTCACTCCTATCCCCCACCCTGCTTTGGTCAGGAACTGACCTTACTGTATCAAAAAATATTTTCAATTAAAAAAAGGAATTAGGATATAGTAAGCACTTCATAAGAAAAGTGAACCCTTTAAAAAATTATAATATTAAAAAAAATTAAACATGAGCAATGGAGATGCAGTTGAAAGTGAGCACTGCTATTCCACAGGACCCAGATCAGTTCTCTGCACCCTGTTTGTTCTGTACCTCCAGTATCATGGGATACCCCTTCTAGGTGCTTTGGGCACTGCATGGGCTCTATTGCCCTCTTCTTATTCTATTACTCTATTCTGGTCTGTGTGAGCACTGCACCAGAAGCTGTCACCAAGAAGCTATTGGCCTCTTTTGGATGTTGTGGGTACTGTATCACCGTTTTCTGGATGCTTTTTGCACTGCATGGGGCTCTATCACCTTCTTCTGGATGCTTCTGGTACTGTATAGGCAATTGTCATCCTCTTGTGGCAATATTGAATACTGCATGAGGAGAAGCTATGGTCATTTCCTGGATGCTTTGGGTACTGCATCAGGTTCTATTGCCCTCTTCTGGCTGATTAGGGTACGTGGTTTCATCTCCCTCTTCTGGCTGCTGCTGGTACTGCAGAGCAAGGTATCACCCTTTTCTATTTGCTTTTGTTACTTGATGAGGGCGCTTATGGATGCTTTGGGTAGGGCACAGGGGTATATCTCCCTTCTGTATGGTTTCAATACTGCAGTTGGCTCTAACAGTCACTGCTGGCCACTGTTAGTATTTCCCAGGAAGCTATCTCCCTCTTCGAGCGCATGGGAAGCTTTCACTCTCATTTGGATGCTGCAGGTACTTCATCAAAAACTATCACCCTCTTTTCGACCATTTGGATACTGCATGGAGCTCCACCTGCATCTTTTGGACACTGTGGGTACTAAGTGGGAAGTAATCGCTGGGTAATGAATGGGAAGCTATCGCCTGCTTCTGGCTACTTTGAGTACTGCATAGGAAGCTAATGCCCTCTTCTTGGATAGCTACGTCAGAAACTATCACCCTCTTCTTGATGTTTTGTGTACTGCATGGAAAGTTATATCCCTCTTTTGGCTTACTGAGTACTACATGGAAAGTTATCACTCTCGTTTTGTGTGTTATAGGATATATATCATGAGATAGGAACCTCTTCTGATCGCTTTGGGTACTAACACCCTCTTCTAGCTGCTACTGGAACTGCATGGGAAAGTATCACTGTCTTCTGGATCCTTTTGGTACTACATGGGGTCACTATCGATTTGTTTTGTATGCTTTGGGTACTACAAGGGTCTCTATTGCACTCTTGTGGGTCCTTTGAGTAGTACATAGGGTTCTATTGCTTCTTTTGGCCACTGAGAGTAGTAGACAAGAGGCTACTGCTGGATATGGCATGGGAAACTCCCTCTTTCTGGATGCTGTGAGTTCTGCATCAGAAGCTATTGCCTTTTTTTTTTTTTGGCTCCTTAGGGTACTGCACTGGGGGGGGGGGGGGCATCTATATACCTCTTCTGGGTGTTTTGGGTACTGCAGAGGGATCTATTGCCTTCTTCTGGCCACCGCAGGCACTACACAGGAAACTATCCCTGGGGACAGAAAGGGATGCTATCTCCCTCTATTGGCTGCTTTGACTATTGTGTGGGAAGCTGTTGCCCTCTTTTTAGATTTTGCAGATACTGCATCATAAGCTATCACCATCTTTTGGATACTTTTGAGTACTAGATGTTGCTCTATTGCCTTATTCAGAATGCTTTAGGTCCTGCATAGAAAGCTTTTCGAGATGCTTTGTGTACTTCACAGGACTCTAATGACCTCTTCTGCTTACTGTGAGTACAGCATACCAAGGTATAGACCTCTACTGGATGCTTTGGCTACATAATGGGCTCCATTTCCTTCTGGTGAGTGTATTGGATATTGCTTAGAAAGTTGCCACCCTCTTTGGGATACATAGGGCACTCCGTGGGGTTCTATCACATTGTTCAAGCAGTTTTGGATCCTGCAGAAGAAGCTATTGCCCTTTCCTAGATGGTGTGGGGTACTTCATGGTGCTCCACTGTGAGGGCTACATGGCAAGGTGTCCCTCTTATGGGTGCTTTAGGTATTGCATGGAGCTCTATCACCCTCCTCTGACCACTCTGGGTACTGAAAAGAAAGGTATTGCCCTCTGTAGATGCCTTGGATACTACATGGGGTGGTTAGCTCCCTTCTCTGGACACTTTGAGTACTACTTGGACCTCTATTGCCCTCTTCTGGCCACTGTGAGTACTGCATGAGAAGAAATCTCACTCTCTGGCAGCTTTGAGTCCTATATTGTAAGCTATCTTCTTCTTTTTGGGGATACTACAAATAATTCATCAAAACATATTGCCTTCTTCTGGATGCTTTAGGTGCTGTGTAGGAATTTGTTATCTGCTTTTGGATGCTTTAGGTACTGCATGGGAAGCTATCACTCTCCTTCTGTTGCTTTGGGTACTTTACAGGTCTCTATCACCCACTTGTGGAGATTTGGGTACTGTATGCTTAACTGCTGGGCTATGATGTGGAAGCATAAGACAGATAAACTCTTTCCTCCCCAAGTTGCATTTGGTCATGGTGTTTCATCCCAGCAGTAGACAACCTAAGACATGAAGATACAGAAAACTTACATAGGACAATATTAACTATTTTTTAGTTACTATTTATTGAGTCAGTAACAAAATACTTTCCTCCAAGGGCAGATTTAAGATCAGGTGGTTTTGCTACTGAACCCTACCAATCATTTTAAAAAGAAGCGAGCATGCATTTTCTTAATTTATTTTAAGACTCCAAAGATGAAGAAATTCTACTGAACTGATTGGTTGAGGTCAGCTCTAGCCCACTAGCTGACAAAACCAGATCCAAAACCAATAGGACTATGGGCAATATCCATGATAATTATCTCAATTGATACATAAAGTTCATATTATTAATTTTAAGAAATCAGTGAATGATGAAAAATACCGACTGGTAGGCAAATCCTAGCTTGCAACTTATATGTGCATATATAAGAGGAAGTAAGTGTGTGGAAAGGTTTCAAAAACTAAAATAAAATAACTTTAAAAGTCTTAAAAATAAAATAGAGCATGAGGGAGGTATGGGTACTGTGTAATACATGATATAAAACAGAACTGCTAGTGTTGGACAGTGAATGGTTTAACTGGGTTGGGGAGTGTAGTTGTAGGGCACAGAAGAAGACATGAGAGGGCTAATCAAAATGAAGTGTTTGAAAATTGGTAAAAACATGCTAATTTGTAAGCTCTTTAAAATCTAAAATAATAATAATAATATTAAAAATCTTTTAAGTGTTACTGAATAGAGTTGTACTTTGAAATAAAACCGATTATTATCTATAACAATGGAGTATCTTATGGTATATAATTCATAAATTAATATATAATAATTCAACCTTAAAAGATAATAAATAAGCTAAAGATCAACATTTTCTCCCTATGACCTGTAAAAAGATAAGGTTGTAAAGTTTCTTTCCTCTTTAATATTTAATTAAAATTTTATTTTTTATACTTTAGTCACATTTCGTCCAAGGCTATGTAATTTCTAAGACAGAAAGCCTGACTCTGAGAATGACAGAAATTTACCACTAATAAATGGGAGAATTAGCAAGATCCATCCCTTACAACTAAGAAAGTCTCAGAATGTTTAGTGCCTCATTTCCCCACGATTTTTCCTTAAAATTGAATGCAGAGAAGAATCTGTATATTATAACATCGATGAAAAGGAAACAAATAAGCATGTAAATAAAGGGAAACATTGTGTCCAATAGAAAAGGGGACAAAAGCAAAGAAGAGAAAAACACCAATAAACATTAGGGTTTCTTTGAGAAGTGAAAGTCAGTGGGCTATTGAAAAGGGCACAATTCTTCATAGAGTTAGAAAGAACATTTT
Organism: Mastomys natalensis; assembly: GCA_021653895.1. Lineage (NCBI taxonomy): Eukaryota > Metazoa > Chordata > Mammalia > Rodentia > Muridae > Mastomys > Mastomys natalensis. The sequence goes on from JAJTUV010003026.1 coordinate 48,255, forward strand.
GGAAATTCACTTGGAATAATGAAAAATCAAGGACAGCAAAAACTATTCTCAACAATAAAAGAACTTCTGGTGGAATCACCATTCCTGATCTCAACCTGTATTCCAGAGATATTATGAAAAATAAAAAAAAAAAAAAACCTGCTTGGTATTGGTACAGAGTCAGGCAGGTAGATCAATGGAATAGAACTGAGGACCCAGAAATGAACCCGTATATCTATGGTCACTTGATATTTGACAAAGGATGTAAAACCATCCAGTGGAAAAAGGACACCAATTTCAACAAATGGGGCAGGTTCAATTGGAGGTCAGTATGTAAAAGACTGCACATCAATCCATTCTTATCCCCTTGTACAAAGCTCAAGTACAAGGGGAACAAGGACCTCCATATGAAACCAGATACACTGAATCTAGTAGAAAAGAAAGTGGGGAACAGCCTCGAACAGATGGGCACAGAGGAAAATCTCCTGAACAGAACAACAATGGCTTATGCTCTAAGATCAAGAATTGACAAATGGGACCTCATGAAATTGCAAAGATTCTGTAAGGCAAAGGACACTGTTAATAGGACAAAATGACAACCAACAGATTGGGAAAAGATCTTTACCAATCCTACATCTGATAGAGGGCTAATATCCAATACATACAAAGAATTTAAAAAGTTAGACTCTGGAGAACCAAATAACCCTATTAAAAGTGAGGAACAGAGCAAAACAAAGAATTCTCAACTGAGGAAACTCAAATGGCTGAGAAGAAACTAAAGAAATGTTCAACATCCTTAGTCATCAGAGAAATGCAAATCAAAACAATCCTGAGATTCCACCTGACACCAGTCAGAATGGCTAAGATCAAAAATTCATATGACAGCAGAAGCTACCAAGGATGTGGAGAAAGAGGAACACTCTTCCATTGTTGGTGGGATTGTAAGCTGCTACAACCACTCATTCCACATGAAACTCAAAAAAGAAGACCAAATGGTGTGAATGCTTCAGTCCTTCTTAGAAGGATAAACAATATATTCATAAGAGGTCGAGAGTGGGAGGAACTTGGGAGGAAGAGAGCAGGGGGAGGGGAAAAAAGAGGATGAAATCAAGCATGTGAGGAGAGGGAGATGGTATACAGGGGGTCAGAAATTTGAACAGAGTTGTGTAGCATTGGGTTATGGAGAACTTAGGATAGCCACGAGCAAGTCCCTGAAGCCAGCCAAGCAGGAGGCTCACAGAACCCAACAGGGATGAGATTAGCTGAAATGCCCAACAAAAGTGAGGGAGAACCTGTAGAGACCATATCCAGAAGTTAGGCAAGGTCCCTGGTTGGGGGATGGAGTCACCTACTCATCTCCAAATTTTTATCCCAAAATTGCTCCTGTGTAAAGGAAATATGAGGGAAAAGTGTGGATCAGAGACTGAATGAAAGGCCATTCAGAGATTGCCCCACCTGGGGATCCATGCAATAGACAGTCAGCAAAACCAGACACTGACGGGGATGCCAAGAAGTACTTGCTGACAGGATTCTGATATAGCTGTCTCCTGAGAGGCTCTTGCAGAGCCTGACAAATACAAAGGGGGATGCTGTCAGCCACACTGTACTGAGCAGGGCATCCCAATGGAAAGGTTAAATGAATTAGAGACGGTAGGAGATGAAGGGGTTTGCAGCCCCATAGGAAGAACAATATCAATCAACAAGACCTCCCAGAGCTCCCAGAAACTAAACCACCAACCAAAGAGTACACATGGAGGAACCCATGGCTCCAGCTGCATATGTAGCACAGGATGGCCTTGTCAGGCATCAATGGGAGAAGAGGCTCCTGGTCCTGTGAAGGCTCAATGCCCAGTGTAGGGGAATGTTGAGGGTGGAGAGGAATTGGTGGGTGGGTGGGGAGCAGCCTCATAGAAGCAGGGGGAAGGGGATGTGATAGGGAGTGTCCAGATGGGCAACTGGAAAAGGGGATAACATTTTAAAGGAAATAAATAAAATATCCAATTAAAAAAAAGAAAAGGAAACAGACATTTTGCCAAGTTCTACTCAAAGGTCAGACATCAAAGAGCTCCAAACTTGGCCATGATTCCGTAACAAAATCCATTGTGTCAATAGTTTGTATATTTTGACTCTGTCCTTTGAAGTACCTACATTTTCCACTCTTTCTTTACTTCTCTGCTGTGGACAAAATTTGTGGATAAGGTTCTGAATGGAAAAATTACTAGAAAAGGAAAAAATATATATATATATTTTCACATTGTATAAATTAGAATATATAATCATGAATATAAGCATTTATATATTATATATGATATATATACAAATAAATATATATCCACCAATAGGAAATATATAAAAATATTTATCTATATATAAAATATTCATGAATAAATACATGTCAACATATGTATCTATATGAGTTCAATATTAAACTTCAAATGGACAGAGATAATCTTTAAGTTCCATAGAAATAAAGGATGCTTTTGACATGAGGCAGAATTTGTTTTTACCTTTCCATATCTCTGGATTAGTCTGTATTGTACCATCTTTTCTGTAATATGGTAGAGAGGATAGAAACTCATTTCACGTAATAAATAAGAAAGGAAAGCTGACATTTTCATAAAAGTGTTGAAAATTTGGAACAATGAACCTGAGTTTGTGCAAAATTGTAGGTAATTTTCCAGAAGGATACTCAGAAAGTAGGATTAATGTGTTGTTGTTACTGGGTCTGGAGGAGAAATGAGAAGGACTTTAATGAGTGCTCATAAAGTCTTAGGTAATTTTCCACTTTGGGCAGTATTAAATGATAGCTCTTCTTGGTAGATTTATCTTTGTGTTTTATCCAACATTATCTTTATTCTGAATGACATTGGAATTCTGGTGGAAAATAGAGATTTCCCAAGAAATCAATGGAGGAGAATACATATGTTTGTAGGTCAGCTCAATCTTGTTATAGTGGAAAAGAATTATCTCATGAAGGATCAAACACAGAGAAGTAGGCAATAAATCAAGAAGAAAATATGTTAAAAAATAATAATCACATATGTATGGTAGACAATAAAACAAAAAGATAATGTATCAAGAACCTTTTTGAACATGGGTTGAGTGAATATTTCTTATTTAAAGTCTTGGAACCTTGAAAGCTAGTTTTGAATCAAGCATTTGGGTGAATATTTGCAAATCCTTCTACAGGCCAAAGTTCTGAATGGAGAAAATGTTGAGAATTTTTCAGATAAAATCATGAGAAAATTAGCAGCTGACTGTTCATTGCATAAATGATTCAGAGACACAGTTGTCAAATAAAATACACTGGTAGTGAACAGATACAAATGTGTGCATATTTATTATTGAAAATATAAACTAATGTTGGCATAAGCCATGACCATTAGCAGGATATGATATCAACAACTGATCCCACAGAAAAAAAATGGAAATTTACATCATTAAAAATTTTCACATCTTGATGAGAATATCAAATTATAAAAATGTTTGAAATCATGAATCAAAATTGCCAATTCCTGCCCAGGAACTAAAACAGTACACTTCTGCACAATGGCTTTTACAAGAATGCCCCGGAATGATGGAGAACATTCGAGAGCACTCTAGAGTGTTGCATAAATATGTGTCCATTGTGATTTAATTGCATAAAAAGTGATTAATATCCATATGGTAACCAGTGATCAAAGGGTCTCAGTGATGGAGAATTTGTCATTGTTAGAGTAGCCAGAGTCAGAGAACTTTAAGTTTTTTTACTTGTTCCAAATGAGACATTTGGACTTTAGGGACACGAATATTTGTGTTTTCTGACAGCAGGCCCATGTCCACAGTGGCCTGAAAGGTCAATTTCACAGCTTAACTCAAGTTAATCTCATTAGGAAAGTATCAGAAAAAGAGAATTGTCATCCACACAGTTGTTGCCACTAACCAGGATCTGCTGGAATCTCACCAAGGACAATCAATGCCAATCTCAGGCCAGTAATCAATACTATATAAGGTGGAGATGGTTCTTGGTCTTTCCACCACCTATCCTTGTACTTCAAACTCCATCAGAAGCAGAGAATCCAGGCTCTACCATGGTGAAGTTCCTGCTGATTGCTCTTGCATTAGGCGTGTCCTGCGCACATCATGAATCTCTTGATATCAGTCCCTCAGAGGTGTGTGCATTTGGGGATAAAGGGGTCTGGGGTGTTTATGTATTCTGGGGTCTGGGGTGTTTATGTATTCTCTGAAGTTGGTTTTAGCATATGTATCATGTATTATAAAATGCACATCCATACTGTATCTGAATCCTATCTGTAATTCAATCCCAGTGTCTTTCAACTCTTTACATGTTTTCAATAAGTTCTGTCTACAGAGTGAAAGAAGGTTAAGAGAAAAATCACAGATTGGACTATGCAATATTGTTGACTGACAGAGTGTGAACTGTACCCAGCATCCCATGTTCTAGTGTGAATGAGTGATGATATAATTTCACAATCTACTCTGTAGCAGGGAGACATCTGCATTTCACTAGGTCCAAGTTCACTTGTTGACTGACCTAAGCTACATGTAATAATGAGGATGGATGCTGCTGGAAAAAGGAACAGATTGACTAACCAACCTCTGCAATGGTTTCTGTCTTATTTAGGTTAATGGGAACTGGCACACCATTTACATAGCTGCGGATAACGGGGAAAAGATAGCGGAAGGTGGACCCCTGAGAGCTTACTTTGAGCACATGGAGTGCAGTGATGACTGCCAGACACTGAAAGTCACATTCAATGTCAAGTAAGTGACATTCACCTGATGCACATGGACAGGACGTAGAAACAGGGGACATGAATGTCAGTGTGAAATTTTCACTGACACTTGGGTCATGTGTAAAAAATGGAATTGATCTCCTGGACGTATTCATCCTGAGTTGTGACCCTGACTTAAGCAACACTGGCTGCAGTGGGTTCTACAGTTTTAGAGGGTTGGGTCATTCTGGTTGAAACTAGTCACAAACAGTAAAGGTGAGTAGAAAATGAGGACAGAGTCTTCTCCTGGATGCCTGGATCTATTTTCCATGTCAATCATAACCCCAGAGTGTCTGTTTCAGTCTTCAGATGTAGGTTTATTTAAACAAATTAAGTATTTCCCAAAGGCAGTTAGTACTACCACACAATAATGAAATACAAGCAACCTGAGAGAGTAAATTCAGAAACAAGTTTTTGCTTTTTATTTTTGAAGGGTGGACAGCGAGTGTCAGACACACACTGTTGTGGGAGAAAAAAAAGAAGATGGGCGGTACACTACTGACTGTGAGTATGTGATGATCAGTTAATGGGATCGAGAGAGAGAGAGAGAGAGAGAGAGAGAGAGAGAGAGAGAGAGAGAGAGACATCTAGGGGGCCAGGATCCTAGAACAATTTCATCTGATAATTTCTGATGCAACTTCCAAAATCCTAACTAAGCTTCCAGACACTTATGGGATCGTGTAAAGTTAAGGTGCATTACACACATTCATATAAGAGTATTATTAGAGACCTTTCAGTGCCTATTATTTAAGATAAGTGTAAATGACATTCAGAAGGCAATCCCATAAAGCTGCAGGACTGATTTCTTAAAAGATTTATTTTATGGAAAACTAAAACTATACATTTACTACACACACACACACACACACACACACACACACACACATGCACAAGCACACACACACAGACACACAAACAAACACAAGCAGACACACACAAAAGCACATATTTCTTGTTGTTTTTTGATATATATTTTTTTGATTAGAGTTTCTCTGTGTAGTCCTGGTTGTCCTAGAACTAGTTCTGAGACTAGGCTAGCCTGAAAGGATTGTCCTGATTGCTGGGATTTGAGGTGTAAGTCACCAACTCCCTGCTGCAGCGTGGTACCTTAATATTAGCCTGATGATTTTTACTTTTTAAATAGGCTGTGGAGGTATAAGTTAATTATAGACATTCTGATTTTAAATTGAGAATAGATTTTTTTTTTTTAATTAAAGCAAGAGTGTCTCTCCCACTCGGTAGCTCTCATTTACAATTTTATACCATTGTAAAGGATATTTGTCAAATAACTGAAGGGAGAAACAAAAATATGATAGATTTGTTATGTCATATGCAAAATAATAATAAAAAGTCCAACAATTCTATTGGCTTCTAAGCTGACTCTGTTTTAATTGCAGACTCTGGTAGAAATTTCTTCCGAGTTGTACAGAAGACAGATGATGCCATTTTCTTTCACAACGTTAATGTGGACGAGACTGGAAAGGAGACAAATGTGATTTTAGTTGCTGGTGAGAGAGGTCCCTATCATAGTGTTTCTACTGATACGATAAGCACTTTGACCAAAAGCAACCTGGGCAAGAAAGGGTGGATTTGGCTTAAGTTCCTACAACACAATTCATTTCCAAGAAGAAGTCAGTGCTTCTCAGCCATTCCAGATTCCTTAGTTCGGAATTCTCTGCTTACTTTGTACCCCATTTTTTGATTAGTTGTTTGGTTTTCTGGAGTCTAACTTCTTGAGTTTTTTGTTTATTTTGGATGTTAATCCTCTATCAGATGCAGGGTTAGTGAAGATCTTTTCCCAATCTGTAGGTTGCCGTTATGTCTGACAGTGTCCTCTGCCTTACAGAAACTTTTCAGTTTCAAGATGTCCCATTTGTCAATTGTGGATATTAGAGCCTGAGCCACTGGAGTTCTCTTCAGGAAATTTTCCCCTGTGCCAATGGGTTTGAGGCTATTTGCCACTTTGTCTTTTATTGGGTCAGTGTATCTGGTTTTATGTGGAAGATCTTGATCGACCTGGAGTTGTACTTTATACAGGGTAAGAAATTAGCATCAATTCACATTCTTCTACATGCACCCTGCCAGTTAGACCAGCATCGTCTGTTGAAGATGCTTTCTTTTTCCACTTTATGGTTTTAGCTTATTTATCAAAGATCAAGTGTCAATAGGTGTGTGTGGGTTTATTTTCAGGTCTTCTATTCTATTCCATTGATTGATCCATCTGTGTCTTTACCAAGGAACTCAAATTCGGCAGGAGCCAGGTAGCCAGAGCTGATGCATAGGCCATGGAGGGGTGCTGCTTACTGGTTTGCTCCCCAAGTCTTGCTCAGCCTGTTTTCTCATAGCACCCAGGATCATCTGCCCTGAGGTGGCAGCACTCACTATGGGCTGGACAGTCTACCATCAATCAGTAACTAAGTAAAATGTACTGCTGAGTTTCCTACAGTGGACTGGACCCTTCCACATCAACTGTCAATCTAGGAAATGCCCTACAAGTTTTCCCACAGAGCAATCTGACAGTAGCATTTTCTTAATTGAGGTTACCTCTTTCTAGATGACTTTGCCTAGTGTCAAGGTGACAAAAAAAAAAAAAACCCAAACAAAAAACAATCCATAATAAATCCAACCATCTTCCTTTGTTTGACAAAGTCATGAGGGGAAGGGAAGGAGTAGAAGAAAGTGGGAGGCTTGGCCTGGGGATGGAGGATGGTAGTGGGGTGGGTAAGTGGTAAGGTGGGGTGGTGTTGGGGTGTTTGTTGAATTCAGGTTAATGAACCTGTCCAGCCTGATTTCACTGCTTATTTCAATAATTATCAATATTCCAAGGCATGAATTCCAGAATCCACACAGAAGTAAGATGGAAAGTCAGCATGGACAAACATTTAGTTCACATATTTTAACCATCAGGACTCTGGACAGGCCTTTTTGGAAATAAATATTATGGTGATGTGGACAGCATAAAAGTCTATAATGACAGTAGTAGGAATAGTAATAGTGCTGATAGCAATAACAACAATAACAATAATGGTAATTACAGCAATAGCAGCAACAACACAATTAATGATAATATTCATTAGGGTGTGGAATGTCATAGTTGCCAACATTCCACCTCCATTAAATGTGTTCTGTTTACCTTAGAGATCTTAGGTTGACCAGAATGAGGCTGGTGGGGATGAGGGAGGGTCCGAAGGTAGGGTGTTTCCATGGGTCAATATCACACAACCCATTGTAACCGCATCTGTTCTGAGCCACCCAGTATCATAAGCTACACTTTTTCTTCCTTTCTGTTCCATGCAATGTAGGGAAAGGAGAGACCCCGAGCAAAGCACAGAAGCAGGAGCTTAGGAAGCTGGCCAAGGAATACAATATTCCAAAGGAGAATATCCAGCATTTGGTGCCCACAGGTAACATCATTGTGCATCACACAGCAAACGAATGCACCTGAAAATATTCAGGACAATCATCACTTCAGACTTCTACATCAGAGTTTTAAAATTATTTAAAGTCACTGGAGATATTAAGGAGCTCTAACGATGTTTTTTGTTTGTGGTTATTTCCTTCCTCTCTTGTCTGTCACAGACACTTGCAGCCAATAAAGACACCATATGGGTGAGTACAAACAGGGCAGCCAAGCCTGCTAATAGTTTGATCTGCTAGAAATTCATTCTCTCGTCTATTAGCTATGCATTGAATAGAGGAATTCTATTTATAATTCTCATTAAATATGTAATCAAAGGTGGCCAAGCTATGACTTATGTCGGTGTTAGTCTTTATAACATGTGAAAAAGCAACTCTCCTCCTGCAAAGTGTAGATTTCTTTTATCTTAAAGGTGATGGGTATGAATTTTGTGAAACTCTTGACTGTTAAAAATAAATGATATTTGTGATAGTCAAGAGTGCATCTTGCATTTGGAAATACTGTAAATGTAGATAAACTTTGTAGAAGTCTCCTTAGGCACAACCTAGCACAAAAGTTTTATGGTACATAATATTTAGACAGAAAGCTGTCAATCTAAAGGCTGGTATAGAGTTATGGAAGTCAAGCAAGAACAAACATAGACCTAACCCTGTGACAAGTGTCATTTTAAAAATCAAACCTTCCACCATATTTGTCAATGATTAATTTTTGTTTTTCATTTACAATCTCAGAAAAGTTCATGTCAGAACAATCAGCTCATGCACAACTTCCTGTTTTGTTTGTTTGTCTTGCTTTTTATTTTTGAAGTTTCACAGATGACAGTGAGGTCAGCAATTTCCCACATCACCTTTTTCATGAAATCAGAATCGTGACAACGAAGATAGCTCATCCTTTTCTTACTGTTTTCTTTTCATCTTTCCTATGAAGCCAGAATCTCTGCTTCATGGATTTGTTTCCCATCCTCCTACCATGGTACTGATTCTTCTGTTGATAAAATAAATTGATTTTTCATGCACACATTTTGTCTTCCATCAATGTGATGTCATACACAATGTCATACCTAGGATTTTATTGCTGTGAAGAGACACCATGACCGAGGCAACTCCATCAAAGGCAAACATTTAATTGGGGATGCCTTACAGGTTCAGAGGTTCAGTCCATTTATCATCATGGCAGGAAGCATAGCAGTCTGCAGGCAGACATGGTGCTGGAGAAGGATCTGAGAGTTCTACATCATGATCCAAATGCAGCCAGGAGAGTCTCTCTTCTGCAGGCAGCTAGCAGGAGGCTCTCCTCCTCATTTGGAAGAGCTTGAGAACAGGAGCCTCAAAACCCACTCACACAGTGGCACATATGCTCCACAAGGTCACATCTACTCTAACATTGGCACACCTCCTAATCTTGCCAATTCCCATAGGCCAAGCATATTCTAACCATCACACAGAACAAAAAATATGTGCACTCTAGCTATTGAAAAATAATCTGGTTTGGGATGACTCAGTGGTTCAGAGTACTGGCTGTCCTTGCACAAGACCTGGATTCAATTCCTAGCAACCATATGGCAGTGCACAACCCTCTGTAACTTCAGTTCCAGAGGAATCTCTCCCTCTTCTGGCCTGGGCAGGTACTGAACCCACCTGGTACAATTTCTTATATGCAGACCCTTAAATATATACATAATTAAAAAATAAAATACATTTAAAATGTTATTAACTGGGCATTGTGCTATCTGCTGTTAATTCCAGGGCTTGAAAAGCAGAGGTAGATGTATTTCTCTAATTTTGAGGTCAACCTGGTCTATATTTTCAGTTCAAGGATAACCATGGGTAAATAATGAGAATGTATTTTAAAAGAAAACAAGAAACAAATAAAAAATGCAACAAAACCATACTAGTGAATAATATCACAAGAAATTATTTTAATGCAGTATAACTACATATTCCAATAATGTGTCATTATTAGACTGAATAAATTACCCATAATAGTTTATTCGTGGTATTCAGGATGCAATACAAACTTTCTATGATATATCTTTTAGTATTTGAGGCTTTTAGCCAGAATGGCTTAAGAGTTAGAAGGAATACTCTTTTTTAATTAATCAGGAGACAAAAACCCTACCACCTTCTTGTATATGTGTTTGGTACTGATATATTGCCATCTTTCGGCCACTCAGTTCATTGAATAAGAAGCTACAGCCTTCCTTGGGATGCTTTGTTTTTTTGCATGGGACTCTATTGCCCTTTTAGTGAGTCTTCAGGTGCTACATGGACTCTATCACCCTCTTCTGGGTGTTTTGAGTACTGTATGAGAACATATCACCTTTTGGATGCTTAGGTACTGAATGGAACTCTATCATCCTCTTCTGGATGCTTTGGGTACTTCATAAGGCTTTATTGCCCTATTTTGGCTACATCAGTTAGTCCATAGGAAATTTTCTTCCATTTATGGATGCTCTGGGTATTGCATTAGAAGCTGTTACATTCTTCTGTCAGCTGTGAATACTGACTGCGTGGCTATCTTTTGTCCTCTTCTGGATGCTTTGTGTTCATTATGTTCAGCTATTATCCTATTTTTGCATGTTTGGATGCTACAAGTAAAACTATTGCATTCTTCTGGGCACTGCAGGTATTACACTCACCTACTACACAAACAGATACATATAGATAATTAATACTGTATTAAGTCATTTTTAAATAAGATTCAAAACTGCTGCTATAATGAATGAAAGTGGGTTATTCAAACCACAACACATGTACCTATTAAAATAATTGGGTTTGGTGCTCGATATCTGTAACTCAAAATTCCAAGAGACCTGATGTCCGTTTCTGCCATCTGCAAACACCAGGTGTGCACATAATGTGCATATAGACATGCAAATAGATAATACATGCTCATGAAATAAATGTTTTTAATTGGGTTTCATAAAATAATTAATGACTCAAACTCTAACATTCAAATTGTGGGAAATTCTAAAACCATCAGTATATCTTTAGTATCAATACATTGAATTTGAGAGCTTAGGAGCTGGACTGGAAGAAGTCATTGTTTCCAGTGCAGAATTAAAGCTGGACTTCAACAACAGAAATAACACACTCATGGAAACTGAACAACATTCTATTCAATGATCTCTGAGTCAGAGAAGCAATGAAGAAAGAAATAAACACTTTCTAGAATTCAATGAAAATGAAGGCACAACATACCCAAACTTATGGGACACAATGAAAGCAGTGCTAAGAGGAAAACATAGCACTAAGTACCTCCATAAAGAAATTAGAAAATACTCATATCAGCAATTTAAAAGTACACCTAAAATCTCTAGAAAAAAAAAAAAAAGAAGGCAGGAAATAATTAAAATTAGGGCTGAAATCAATCAATCAAATCTAATAGAACAGAAAGTGAGGAATGGCCTTGACCTCAGACAGATGCAGAGACCCAAAGCCAAACAGTGGATGGAGCCTGGGAACTATTCAGGAAAAATAGGAGAAAGGATTGCCGGCCTGAAGGGGATAGGCGCTCCAGAGGAAAACCAACAGATTCAACTAGCCTACACCCTTGGGGTTCTCAGAAACTGAACCACCAACCAAAGAACAGGCTGGACCTAGGCCTCCCTGCACATATATACAGATGTGCAGCTTGGTCTTCATGTGGGCCCTAAACAACTGGAATGGGGGTTATCCCAAAAGCTGTTGCCTGTACATGGGATGTGTTCTTCTAGCTGGGGCTGCCTTATCTGGTCTCAGTAAGAGAGGATGCATCTAGCTTGGCAGAGACTTAATGTGCCAGGGTGGGCCCACTTGCTCAGAGGAGGAGAGGGGGTTGGGGAAGGATTGTGGGAAAGGGTGACTAAGAGGGGCAGTGAGCAGGATGTAAGTGAATAAATAAAAAAAATAAAATAATTAATAATAAAAAATTTTAAAAGATTCTATTTTTCTCCTTCTCCTCCTCTTCCTCTTCTTCTTCTTGACCTTGAATCAACAGTTTCAAAGGAATAAAGAGTTAATGTGGTTTCCATAGCAAGTGATGGGGACTGAGGGAAAATATTTTCATTGTAATTTTCATGCTGTATTTTCTTAATTTGTGTCATGTACTTGAGAGTGTTCATATCACTTGTTTGAATGTTATTAAATGTGAAGATAATAAGTTTAGTTTGAAAAAGCAAAGTTAAACCTGTAAATAGATCTTCAAAAAACATATTTATATATAAATATATCTATAAAATTCTTAGAAAATATTTATTCATGAGAATATGCAGACCAAACACTCATGAATGTATAATTAAAAATTAATTTATGTTGGCACTAAATGAATTAATTAAATTTTAAATTTAAAAATATTCTTGGAAATAAACACTTATTTATTCATATAATATATAGAAACCCCTTGGAAACATATTTTATAGCTATGATGCTATGATATATATATGTCTTTTGTAAATATGCTTTATGATATATATGTAATATATATAGATGTATATACTTGAAAAGACATTTTATGCATCTTTCCCCATTTCAATAATTGGAGCTTCAAACCAAATCAATATCTCTGACCCCTGAAACAGACCATGTGTTTTGTGTGCCCATTACTTCTATAAAGGCCAATTGTTCAGTGGAGCCCTGCATCACTAAAAACAATCTTATCAATAAAATAACACGTCATTGCAGGAAGCACAATGACATGAACCAGGAAATTTCTAGACATTTTATGTATCTTTCCCCATTTCAATAATTGGGACTTCAAACTAAATCAAAATCTGTGACCCCTGAAATAAAACTTGTGTTTTGTTTGCCCATTACTTCTATAAAGGCCAATTGTGCACTGGAGCTCAGCACCACTAAAACACAATCTTATCAATAAAATAATAGTTCATTGCAGGAAGCACAGTGACATGAACCAGAAAATTTCTAAATTACTCCATATCTCATGATAAAGAATGATTTCTTCATTATATATTATGAAAAAAGATGACAAAAATAAACTTCATTTTCTGAGCACTGGAGAAGACAGAAGTCTCTGAGATGGAAGCTCTGTTGCTGGCTCTTATGTTTGCTTGGATTTGTTTTAGAAGTGGGTCTACTGGACAGCTCAATGTAACACAGGTATCATGAAATAATAAGATTATAATATATAAAAAATTCTTATTGTATTATTCATTTATCTCAAATGCTGAGCAACACCTCAATATCATTTACTAAATGTTTATATACTGCAGAAATAACTCATTCAGGGAACAAGTTGGGAAAATGCAACATTCTAAATAGAATATAATTTAATATTTAATTTTATATGACTTAATATTTAATATTTTTATTTTAGACATTTAACATTTAGACATTCACATATATACATGTAAATTATACAAAAACTGCATGCAAACTGCAATTACAAACATTATTAAATATACAAGATAGAATGTTTGGCTTATTATATGCTCACTGTAGTATATATGATTTCAATATAAAATATAATTACGTCTTTATATTAATAACTCATATAAAAATAATATTATATCAGAATCTCATCACCTGTGTCTATTTCTCCCTGTTTTCCTCAAAAAGATTTATATGAATGTCAGATTATGTAAACCATTGGTTCACAGTCATATGTCTTCATTGAAAACAAATATTATTTATTGTCAATTTTATATTTTCTTATTTCTATTTAGAGCAGATTTTAAGTGATAAAACCCAGAGACAAAATGAAATATTTTGTTTTCTGTGATATTTGTTAACTCAGTCTTAAATATGTCAAAAATGTTCCACCATCATGTTTTAGATATAGATTTGGGTAATTGTGTCACCTTATGTTTGTACATTCCAGGGAACAGAATTTTACTCTGTATTTAGTAATTGTATTATTTACTATATGTCACAATATATTGTAAATGGAATGTGGTCAATTGCATTTAGTAATTTTTAATTTTTTCCTGCAATACATTTTGATCGTATTCATTCCCCTCAACTCTCAGATCTTCCCCCACCTCCCTACCCACACAAATTCATGTTCTTTCTCTAACAAAAATATAGAATGTAAGTTTTAAGGAGCAGAATTTTATACTGCTCATTAAAAATCAAATTTTCTCCCTCAAGCTAAAGTATTTGTTGAAGCTGACAGAGAACATTCATTAATTTTCCTAACGGCATCTTCATTCTCAGATCTCAGGTGATTGGCACACCATTGCCATAGCAGCCACAGATACTGATGTGATCACTGATGATGGATTCATGAAACTATTTTTTCGTCACCTTGAGTGTACTAAACAATGCAAAGAAATCATCCTGACATTCTATGGCGAGTAAGCTAACCTTGCTGCAATCTAAAGGTTCAGATATTTTGATATGATGGGAAGTATTTAGACATTTTCCAGACTAACAGCTACATGACACTGTCACTTACCAAAATACATAAATATTTCCAAAATAGAAAATAATGCTGAGGTATTGTTCCACATTTCAAGTAAAATATATTTAATATGAATATTTTATGAATGATAAATATAAATAATATGAATATTATTAAAATATTTATGACTTATACATGTATGTTGTATATACATTTGAATCATTTAAAACAGCATGCATATTATAATGACATGATATTTGCTATACTGGATAGAATGTATGTCATATTGTATATATGATTACAATATAAATTATGACTTACCTATATATGATTACAATATAAAATATGAGTTCTATATTACATGTATATTAAAAACAAAAATATGCAATGTGCATACTTACAATATTGTATTTTATATCATATCATATTTCAGGTTAATGATATTAAATTTTGTGGCTCTATATTATAGAAAATATACTATTTCAGGCTAGAAAGATTGCTCAGTGGCTAAAGTATTTTAAATTTATTTATAACATTGTATTATTTTATGATGACATATGCATATCACTATGTAAAAATGATCATATTTATATATCATATATCGTACTTTATATTTTAATTATACCTGTATATAACTGTTTGTTGTTAAAGATTTGTGTTTTATGGTATTCCTGTGTGTGTGAAAGTTTGGGTCTCTGCATCTATATGTGTTTCTTGTGCTTTTTCTTTGGCTCTTGTGTTTTGTTTTCTGTTTCTTTGTTTTGTCTTAGTCTGGTTTACCTTTATTTCTTTCTTTCTTGTTTTTAATATACCTGTTCATTTTCTAATGAAAGAAAGAGTGAGGGTTTGGATGGGTGGAAAGGTTGGGGAATATGGAGTTATAGGAAGGGAAAGTATAATCAGAACATAGTATATAAAAATCTGCTTTTAATTAATAAAAAGATGGGTTTTAGTTATATCAAGGGTCTGGAAATTAGTTTTAAATATAATTAATTGTTAACTCCAATCAAGGAGGCCATCAACTGTCAATCACTCCATATCTGCAGTGATTGACAGTTGATGGTTCGGGGAGGAATAGTTATATTTCTTTAAGAATATAGTCACTTGTCAGGCTACATTCATGCAATATGTTCAATAGTAACTGGACACAATGGGTTACTTTTTTAAAAAGAAAAGAGGAGAGAGAGGGAGAAAAAGAGAGAGAGAGAGAGAGAGAGAAGGGAGGGAGAGAGAGAGAGAGAGAGAGAGAGAGAGAGAGAGAGAGAGAATTTCTGAGATTTGGAAGGACTGGACTAGATGGAAATGGATCCAACTACACTCTTGCATGTATGAAATTCTCATATGTACAGCAGTGACCAGAAGTCTATAAACTTGGATAGCAATAAATTCAGGACATAGAAAGAGGAGGGCAGAAACAGGGGGAACTATTGCCCCAGCCTGCAGGGATTTGGCGAGACCCTAGGGAAGGGGGCGAAAGAATGATAGGACAAGAGACACAAAGGAGCAGCACCTGTCTGAATGTCTGATCAAGTGCTTAAACTTTATGGTTCAGGCTGTTGTTATAAAGGCAAGCAGGCAGGAGGGTCATCTAACAGTCAAAGTACAGGGTCATCCCACAATTGCAAAGTTCTCTAAGGCCACAAGAATTCCTAGCCCAAATTACTTATCTAAATATTTTCTCACAAGCAAGAGGGCAGTTAAAACATTTCTCGGCTCAAGTTGCTTATCTGATTAATATTTTCTCCCTGGAAGAGGGCAATAAAGTATTCCTTAACTCAGGCTATTTACTTAACTGACATTTGCTCTCAGGCAGGAGGGAGTCTTGGCTCCTGGCAAACTATATAAGCTGACATTTTTATTTTATGTGTGTATAGAATTCTCCAAAGAAAAGTGAAATATAAAAATATGTAAAATAAATTCATAGATCAGTATACAATTAGGACTAGGGTAAAGAAAGATAAGATTGTATAAAAGGTCATTGTGACTTCAAGGAATGTTGATCATCATGTCCAAAATGTGTTTAGATGATTTTAAGTTACCTAACTGGAAGTGTAAATCAAAAAATTAATGCTGAAAATTTTTATACATAATAAATGTTACTTGGAGTTTAGCAGCAGAGAAATTAGCATGGATTTTATGTGAAGAGAAAGGAATAATATTGTTCATTTTCTGTACAATAACTTGTTCTCTGTTAATAGTATATTAGAGATTATACATCAAGAAGAATTTTCTAGAAATATTAGTCATTGAATAATACATATGAAAATAACTAAGTTTCCCATTTTACAAATATTATTAGAATCTATATGAAGGCCTTAATATCCCATTCCTTGTTTCTTTCAAAGTGTTCACTATTTAAGATCGCACTACTAAAATCTGAGTAGAAAAAAATGGCATAAAATATACATTACAACCCAGTAACAACAGAGACACATGTGAATTGTAGATTTCATATATCACTGATTTTTATTCCTCAGATCTATATCTGATATGTGAATGTAATTATCTGCTTGTACATCCCCTGTACAGGTCTATGTACCTATCCCTGCCTAAAATCATTGATGTCTATATGAATTTTTTGCTGAGTAAATATAAGTTGAATCAACAGAAGTCAAAGCATGCATTAAACGATGGTGGATCAGTGGGGTGTGGTGGCACATGCCTTTAATTCCAGCACTCAAAAGGCAGAGGCTGGTGACTCTGTGTGTTTGAAGCCAGCATGGTCTACAGAGTCCCAGGATAGCCAGGTCTGTTAAACAGATAAACACTGTCACAGAAGAAAGAAGAAAGAACAAAAGAGCAAAGGGAGGAAGGAAGGAAGGAAGGAAAAAAGGAAGGAAGGAAGGAAAGAAAGAAAGAAAAAACAAACAAAAATAATGAATTCAGTGACCCTAGAAACTGAAGTGTTTATAGAAAATAAATAGATAGATAGATAGATAGATAGATAGATAGATAGATAGATAGATAGATAGATGGTTCAAAAAGAACACTATATGTTTCAAAGGAATCTGCAGCTACTACCAGGTAAAGTCTATTGATATCTTTGCCTGAACCATTGCAAATGATCCATCCTCAGTGACAAAGTCAATTGTTGTGGTTCCTATGACACATTGAGCCAGTGTCTAGTAATATGAGAGGGAAGATGTTCATGATGTCCATCATTGCATTATTCAGATCACACAGGACCATGATAAGGGATATACAATATCTGTCTCTTTGTAATTTAGGGTAGATGAAGAATGTGAAAAGTTTGAAGTCAAAGCAGAGAACGACTACTCAGATTATTTTACTTTAACCTGTGAGTATACGTGATCTTTCTGGAATATTTAAATTCCTTGGTACTGGCATCATCCCATAACCTGAGCTTGTAAGAATTTCTTCTTGCACATCTGCAAATGCTCATGTGGATGCCGCGAAGTGCATGCTGATGGGAGCCTGATATAGCTGTCTCCTTAGAGATCTGCCAGAGTCTGACATATTCAGAGGCGGATGCTCACAGCTAAGCATTGAACTGATCATGGGGTTCCCAATGGAGGAGTTAGAGAGAAGACTGAAGGAGCTGAAAGGGTTTGTGTCCCCATGAGGAGAGCAATACCAACCAACCAGAGCTCCCAGGGTCTAAACCACCAGCCTGGGAGCACTTAGGGAGGGACCCATGGCCCCAGTTTTATATGTAGGGGATGATGGCCTTGTCGGGCATAGGTGGGAGAGGAGGTCCTTGGTCCTCTGAAGGCTGGAGGCCATGTGTGTGGGAATTTGAGGGTGGGGAGGTGGGAGTATTCGAGAGTGGGGAGGTGGGAGTGTGTATATGGGTGGGGTCACATCTTCATAGAAGCAGGAGGAGGGAGGATGGGATGGGGAGTTCCTGGGTGGGAGGGAAATGGAGAAAGAGGATAACATCTGAAATGTAAATAAAATATCCAATAAAAATTAATTAAAAAAAAGAATTTCTTGCAGCTCCTCACCAGGCCTTACACCGCTCACTGGGTCTTTGAAGAAGTTATGATCTCATCACATATGTTACATTAAATTTCAAAAACAAACAAACAAAACTCTCAGGTCTGATTGTGAGATATTCACATATAAAACATCTGAGAATATATTTTATATAGAATAATTTAAATCTCATTTACATAATAATTGTGACTATTCAATAAATAGTCAAGTTTGTCAGTTAAGGGAGGTTGCTGCTCTTCCAAAAGACTTCAGTTCTGATCACAGTACTCACATTTGATGGTGCATAACAATCTGTAACTCTGGTTTTGGGAGATCCAATGTTTTCTACTGGACTCTGAGAGCACCCTGGTCAAATGCATAAAAACACAGGTGCACATGTACACATAACCAAAAATAAAATCAATCTTTCAAAAGGATAAAATATTCAAGTGTTTGAAAAGACATTTAATAAAGGAGTTTAATAAGTACATTATAATTAGCTGAAATCCAGACGCTAAGAATGGCAGTGATTAAAATGACAGATTAAAATAGTCACATCAAAGTGTACTTAATTTAAAATTCAATTCCAATGATAACAAAACTGTATAGGTTTTTGTTTGTAATAATTGACAATAATTTACAATCACCAATTTTCTATAATGGAATGTCCAGATGCTTAAGTAATACATTTTGTAGAAAAATGTACAATATATTATTCTCATCTCAGCCTGAAAAATATCTATTTTTAACTTAAATGTGACTGAGGGGATTGTTAGTGAATCAGTGACCCTGAAGAAGGAAGGGGGCTTATTTCTGGGGTCCTTGAATTGAGTCCGTTAAAATTAAATGAAGTAGTATTAAAATGTTTGAATTCTGACATCTACCTTTTTACACTATAGATGCAGGTAATCATCAGTTTAGGATTTCGTATGTATCAAGCACAAGTATGGCAATTTTTTGGTACTATTCGAAGGATGGTTTGCAATTCAAACATGTATTCTTTTTGCTTGGTAAGTATCGACTCATTATTATGATTATGATTATTATTACTGTTGTTGTTCCTTGTGCCTTCATATGAGTCTGTTTACCACATGTGTGCTTGGTGTACATAGACACCAGTGCATCAGATACCTTGCAACTGGAGTGACAAATGGTTGTGAGCCACCATGTGGGTGATGGGAATTGAGCCCAGGTTCCCTGAAGATGAGGCAGTGCTCTTAACCACAGGACCATCTTTCCAGCCCCTTCTAGGACTTTTTCTATAATACAGGACATGACTACATCATGTCTGCTTTTAATTTAAAAGAAAAATGTATGCATAGGTTATTTATATAGAATGCATTTATTTATAGATGCATCTACATAGGAGATTCAATATTCCCTTTGACTGAATTAAGGAAGCAAAAATATTTTATTAAAAATAAAGATTTATGTCCACCATGGACTGCCATCAGAAGGATTTTCTTAAATTGGACACATACAATGTGATGATCCAAGATATTCCATGATGCCCCCATCAAATTAACAGGTTTTCTCATCAGTGGATGGTTTATGTCACCTCATAATCCAAGAATAAAAATTTTAATTTAGATGCTTTAAAGGAAAATTGGGATTGAATTTAGGCATAAAAACGTGAAGGGGGAGATTTTTTTCTATTGTTTTGTTTCTGGAAAGTTGGCATTATTTACCCCCCTTTCATTTCATTTCATATCCTATTCTATGATAGGAAGGAATGGATATGGTGATAATAATATAGGTTGAGTAGGAAGAAAACGTCATATTTTGGAAACCTTCTGAAATCTTAAATGCAATATACTTGAATTCCAAAGTGGTTATGTTTAAAGAATACTAATACCCAGGGACCTGGTAGAGGAGGGCAGGGAGTGTGCTCAAGTTACAGGAGCATACCCTATGTGCTCCTGTAACTATGTGCTCCTGTAATTCAATTGTGAACTCAGTCAGTTTACAGTTGTGAATGGGAAACGATATTCCATGTTTTTAGTCCTTGTCAAGTCACCATGAAAGACAGAGGTGGGAATGGGGAGAGGGTTGGACACACAGTAAGACAGCATGGAGGATGCAATTCTACTCTGAAGAACATTCCACATGTTTCTCTTTCTTTTTTTTTTTTTTCCACACAATGAAGGGAAAGGAAACAGTGTGAGTGAAGCAGATCAACAGTCATTTACAAAAGCATGTAACAGGATAAGACTTCCAAAGGAGAATATAAGATACGTGCTTGAGAAAGGTAATAAGGAAATGACCATAGAGGGGACGCTAGCTGTCCCCTGAGACTTTATATGAAATCAAAACTTAAAAACGGTATTATATTTGATTCAAATTTACTACTCACAATTTTAAAGTTATAATCCTTCCAACAATGTTGTTTCTCGACCCTATTTTGCAGATATTTGTCCTAAATAAAGACATGCATGTCCTAAATAAAGACCTTAGGTGAGTAGAAACATAACAACACATTTAAAAAAACAAAAAAAATGATGGGTGGGTGTGATGTGGGTGCAGTGCCCTTGGGAACAGAAGATGGCACCAGATCCCAGAGTCACATGGAGCTGAGACAAGTCTTATGTAAGATCAGGGATGGCTCTTCTCCACTGAGTCTGTCAGCCATCATACTGACCTTCTCTACTTGATTTGCTCCCTTGAGATCTCAAGATAAAGAGTCAATATTTTTAACTTTGGAAACAAAGAGATCCGTGAAATATGAAATAATAAATTTTAGAGTGAATTTTGAGTAGTCAAATATTTTGCAGCTTTTGGTGATATACATATTTATGTACCCTTCTCTGTGGTATAGACCTCAGTATTTACTCAGTGGATATATGAAATCTCAGGATTTGTGCAGAGGTTTACAAAATTAATATAATTTTATGAAATGCTTCAAAATAATACCCATGCATGACATCCATGTACACAGATGGAATCCCATGAAGCAACTTTGTCATGGATAAAGGTCCACTTTGTCATGGATAGGGTCCACTAAGATCCAATACAATTCAAACACCGAGTCAATACAGAAAACAAAAATTTATTGTAATCAAACTGCTACTGATCAATCAGCGACACAGAACAGACTTGGGAGCTGAACTAAGATCCCCGAGCCAGGATGTTGCAGGGCTTTTAAGCCTAAAAACTACAAACATCTGTGTCAAGTTA
The DNA here is from genome assembly GCA_021653895.1 of Mastomys natalensis. NCBI lineage: Eukaryota > Metazoa > Chordata > Mammalia > Rodentia > Muridae > Mastomys > Mastomys natalensis. The sequence goes on from JAJTUV010003026.1 coordinate 69,876, forward strand.
CAGTTAATTTTTTCCATCAGTTGAGATTCAGGTATAAGGGACTCTCCTAGAAACATTTCTTTGTGGTACATTTATTCTGTCCTCATTGGTTAGTTTACTTAACTGTGGCAGAATGACACATTACCCAGCATTCATGTCTCAACTTGTCAACCAGGGTGTCAGTCACCCAGGGAAATCTTAGGAACTTAAACTTTGTTTGAACCCTATTCAAAATGGAAGATTTATTCAAAATGACTTTTTCTTACAAATTTCCCTCTGTTACATTGCTCATCAAAGGAATCAATTAGAAAGTTATTTAATGCCATATAATATTTATATATAGAACTGAGTTTCATAATGACATTCTTCATACATGTATATTATATATTTTAATCATATCCCCTCTTTATCTACCTCTTATTCTCACCTGTTGCTTTCCTCATCCCAACAAGTCTCCATTCTACTTTCATATATTATATATGTATATATATATATACATATATATATGTGTATGTATATACCCATCTATATACATCTATGCATATATGTATTTTATATAAATTTTTATTATAGAGTATATTATATACACTATATTATACATTATTATGCATTATATGTATGAACTTTCTGGTGACACAATCAATTTAATTAGGATTGCTTGCACAAGCATGTGTACAGACATATTTTCAGGAGCATGAACACAACATCAGCAGCTACACTACAGAAAATCATTCTAGCAACCATTATTTGCCTGTAAAGTCTCAGAAATGTGTGAGGCCTTGTGAGTGAGTCTCCCCAACCACCCAGCAACTTTTATTGTCTATAATCCCTCAGAAGGAAGGGGACCACATGATCTCTGCCAATTCCACCAGGAAATGGTGATTCGGTTCAGGTATTCCTTCATTGAAAACTTAAGGACTTTATGCTACTAAGAAGAACTCAATTTAATTAAACATTTTCATTCTCATCTCCACAGATGATATTATAAAGAATATTTGAAATTGTAACTTCTCAACGGCAATTGATTCATCTCTGTGAAGTCTAATTATTCTGCTTCCTATCCTATGAAGACACAAGTCCTGATTTATTGCTTCCTTTCTCTCCTGCATGTATCCCTTGTATGACATTCCTTACTTCCTGATTAAATTGATACCATATGCATACACACATCTCAGAAGCATGTTCTTAAAATTTTCAATGCTTAGAAATGTTTTACTATGCACTATCAAGTAGGAGAATTTTATTTAAAAAATAATTAAAGGGTTGTGGAGATGTCTTAGTTAGTGCTCACTATAAGCTGTGTATTGCCTCTAGCTTCTGGGGTAGGATTTGCCCCATGAGCACTCCCCTACCCCTATTGTTATAATTGCATGGTCAGGCCTCACACACATAACCACATCTGCTTTGAGTACATGGGTGCCTTCATAAAGAAACTGGAAAGATTTCATACTAGCAATTTAACAGCACTCCTGAAAGCTATGGAACAAAAGAAGCAAACACATCTAAGAGGAGTGATGGCGGGAAATAATCAAACTCAGAACTGAAATCAATAAATTAGAAACAAAAAGAAAAATACAAAGAATCAAGGAAACCAAGAGCCATTTTTTTTAAAAGAAAATCAACAAGATAGACAAACCCTTAGGCAAACTAATTAAAAGGCACAGAGGCAGTATCCAAATTAACAAAGTCCGAAATAAAAAGGGAGACATATCAATGGACACTGCAGAAATTCAAAGTATCATTAGGTCTTACTTCAAAAGCCTATACTTCACAAAATTGGAAAATCTAAATGAAATAGATGATTTTCTAGATACATTCCACTTACCAAAGTTAAATAAAGATCAGGTAAACAACTTAAATATCCTATAACTTCTAAGTAAATACACACAGTCATTAAAAGACTCCAAACCAAGAAAAAGCCAGATGGTTTTAGTACAGAATTCTACCAGACTTTCAAACAAGAGCTAATACCAATATGCCTCAAACTATTTCACAAAATAGAAACAGAAGAAACACTACCTAATTAATTCTATGAGGCCACAGTCACCCTGATAGCTAAACCACACAAAAATTCAACAAACAAGACTTTTAGATTAATTTCCATTATGAATATTGATGCAAAAACACTCAATAAAATACTAGCAAACTGAATCAGAGAAAATATCAAAAACATCATTCAACATGATCAAGTAAGATTCATTCAAGGGATGTAGGGGTTGTTCAATGTATGAAAATAAATCAACATAATCTACAATATAAACAAGCTGAAAAAAATGATCATCTCATTACATGCTGAAAAAGCCTTTGACAAAATCCAATCTCCATGTTAAAAGTCTTGAAGAGATCAGAGATACAAGCACATACCTAAACACAATAAAAGCAATATACAGCAAGCCAATAGTCAAAATCAAACAGAGAGAAACTTAAAGTAATTCTACTAAAATTAAGGACAATACAAGGTTGACCACTCTCTCCATATATACTTAATACTGTACTTGGACTTCTTCTAGCTAGAGCAATAAGACAATTAAAACAAATTAAGGGGATACAAATTGGAAAGGAAGAAGTCAAAGTATCACTGTTTACAGATGATGTGAGAATATTCATAAGCGACCCCAAGAATTATACCTGAGAACTCCTACAGCTAGTAAATACTTTCAGCAAAGAGGATGGATACAAAATTAATCCAAATAAATCACTAGCCCTCTTTTATACACATGATAAATGGGCTGAGAAAGAAGTTAGGAAGAAAATATCTTTCTTTTTTTTTTTTTAAATGGAGGTTTATACCCTATAACTACATACATTATTGTCAATAAAAACATCTTGAAGACCTCTGAAAACTGAAGTCTATTGTAAATTCACATTTATTTATTTATTTATTTATTTATTTTTTATTGGAAATTTTTTTACATTTCAGATATTCTCTCCTTACCCCATTTCCCCTCCTCCCTCCCAGGAACTCACTATCCCTTCCCCCATCCTCCTGCCTCCACGTTGGTGTACCCCCACCCAACCTCCCCCGTACCTCACCTCCCCAACCTCGAATACCCCCCCCCACGACGTCCAGCCTTCATGGGACCAAGGATCTCTTCTCCCACTTATATATAGCTTCCTTGCATAGATAGCTGGAGCCATGGGTCCCTCCCTAAGAGTTCCCAGGCTGGTGGTTTAGACCCTGGGGGCTCTGGTTGGTTGGGATTGTTGCTTTCCTCATGGTGTCACAAATCCTCTCAACTCCTTCAGCCTTCACTCTATCTTCTCCATTGGGAACCCCATGATCAGTTTAATGGTTAGCTGTGAGCATCTGCCTCTGAGTATGTCAGACTCTTGCAGACTTCTAAGGAGACAGCTATATCAGGATCCTGTCAGCATTTACATCCTGACATCCACATCAACCTCTACCATTGGTGACTGGACATAGGATAGATATCAAGGTGGAATGGTCTGTCTCTCCTTCAGTTTCTGTCCTGCACTGTGTCTCCATATTTGCACCCTTGAGTATTTTGTTACCTTCTAAGAAGGACTGAAGCGCCCCTACTTGGTCTTCATTCTTAATGAGCTTTAGTGGTCTGGAGTTGAAACTTGGGTATTTCAGGCTTCTGGGCTAAAATCCAATAATCAGTGAGTGAATACCATGTATCTTCTTTTGTGATTGGGTTACTTCACTCAGGATGATATTTTCTAGTTCCATCCATTTATATAAGAATTTATCAAATTCATTGTTTTTAATAGCTGAGTAATATCCATGTATAAATGTACCCATTTTTTGTATCCATTCCTCTGTTGAAGGGCATCTGGTTCTTTCCAGTTTCTGGCTATTATAAATAAAGCAGCTATAACATAGTGGAGCATATGTCTTGTTATGTGTTAGAGCATCTTCTGGATATATACCCAGGAGTGGTATAGCTGGGTCCTCAGGTAGTGATATGTCCAATTTTCTGAGGAACCGCCAGACTGTTTTCCATAGTGGTTGCACCATCTTGCAATCCTACCAACAATGGAGGAGTATTCCTCTTTCTCCACATCCTCACCAGCATCTGCTATCACCTGAGTTTTTTATTTTAGCCATTCTGACTGGTGTGAAGTGGAATCTCAGGGTTGTTTAGGTTTGCATTTCCCTGATGACCAAGGATACTGAACATTTCCTTAGGTGCTTCTCGGCCATTCGCATTTCCTTAGGTGAGAATTCTTTGTTTAGCTCCATACCCCATTTTTTAATAGGGTTATTTGGTTGTCTAGAGCCTAACTTCTTGAGTTCTTTGTATATGTTGGATATTAGTCCTCTATCGGATGTGGGATTGGTAAAGATCTTTTCCCAATCTGTTGGTTGCTGTTTTGTCCTATTGACAGTGTCCTTTGCCTTACAGAAACTTTGCAATTTTATGAAGTCCCATTTGTCAATTCTTGATCTTAGAGTATAGGCCATTGGTGTTCTGTTCAGGAACTTTCCCCCGTGCCTAGGTATTCGAGGGTCTTCCCCACTATCTCTTCTATTAGTTTCAGTGTGTCTGGTTTTATGTGAAGGTCCTTTATCCACTTGGACTTGCGCTTTGTACGAGGAGATAGGAAAGGATCGATTTGCATTCTTCTGCATACTGTCCTCCAGTTGAACCAGCACCATTTGTTGAAAATGCTGTCCTTGTTCCACTGGATGATTTTAACTCCTTTGTCAAAGATTAAATGACCATAGTTGTGTGGTTCATTTCTGGGTCTTCAACTCTATTCCACTGATCTTCCTGCCTGTCTCTGTACCAATACCAGGCCGTTTTTATCACTATTGCTCTGTAGTAAAGCTTGAGGTCAGGGATGGCGATTCCTCCAGAAGTTCTTTTATTGTTGAGGATGGTTTTCGCTATCCTGGGTTTTTTGTTGTTCCAAATAAATTTCAGAATTTCTCTTTCTAGTTCTGTAAAGAATTGAGTTGGTATTTTAATGGGGATTGCATTGAATCTGTAGATTGCTTTTGGCAAGAGGGCCATTTTTACTATATTAATCCTGCCAATCCATGAGCATGGGAGATCTTTCCATTTCCTGAGATCTTCTTCAATTTCTTTCTTCAGAGACTTGAAGTTCTTGTCATACAGATCTTTCACTTGCTTGGTTAGATTCACCCCGAGGTATTTTATATTATTTGTGACTATTGTGAAGGGTGTCATTTCCCTAATTTCTTTTTCAGCCTGTTTATCTTTCATGTAAAGGAAGGCTACTGATTTGTTCGAGTTGATTTTATAACCTGCCACCTTGCTGAAGTCGTTTATCAGGTTTAGGAATTCTCTGGTGGAGTTTTTGGGGTCACTTAAGTATACTATCATATCATCTGCAAATAGTGATATTTTGACTTCTTCCTTTCCTATTTGTATTCCTTTGACTTCTTTTTGTTGTCTGATTGCTCTGGCTAGGACTTCCAGTACTGTATTGAATAGGTAGGGGAGAGTGGGCAGCCTTGTCTAGTCCCTGATCTTAGTGGAAATGCTTCAAGTTTCTCTCCATTTAGTTTGATGTTGGCTATTGGTTTGCTGTATATTGCTTTTAGTATGTTTAGGTATGGGCCTTGAATTCCTGATCTTTCCAAGACTTTTAGCATGAAGGGATGTTGGATTTTGTCAAATGCTTTCTCAGCATCTAATGAGATGATCATGTGGTTTTTTTCTTTGAGTTTGTTTATATAGTGGATTACATTGATGGATTTCCGAATATTGAACCATCCCTGCATTCTTGGGATAAAGCCCACTTGATCATGATGAATGATTGTTTTGATGTGTTCTTGGATTCGGTTTGCTAGAATTTTATTGAGTATTTTTGCATCAATATTCATAAGAGAGATTGGTCTGAAGTTCTCTTTCTTTGTTGGGTCTTTGTGAGGTTTAGGTATGAGTGTGATTGTAGCTTCATAGAACGAATTGGGTAGTGTTCCTTCTGTTTCTATTTTGTGGAATAGTTTGAAGAGAATTGGTATTAGGTCTTCCTTGAAGGTCTGATAGAATTCTGCACTAAAACCATCTGGTCCTGGGCTTTTTTTGGTGGGGAGACTTCTAATGACTGCTGCTATTTCTTTAGGGGTTATGGGACTGTTTAGATGGTTTATTTGCTCCTCATTTAACTTTGGTACCTGGTATCTGTCTAGAAAATTGTCCATTTCATCCAGATTTTCCAGTTTTGTTGAGTATAGGCCTTTGTAGTAGGATCTGATGATTTTTTGAATTTCCTCAGTTTCTGTTGTTATGTCTCCCTTTTCAGATCTGATTTTATTAATTTGGGTACTGTCTCTGTGCCCTCTGGTTAATCTGGCTAAGGGTTTATCCATCTTGTTGATTTTCTCAAAGAACCAACTCCTGGTTTTGTTGATATTTTGTATAGTTCTTTCTGTTTCTACTCGGTTGATTTCAGCCCTGAGTTTGATTATTTCCTGACGCCTACTCCTCTTGGGTGTATTTGCTTCTTTTTGTTCTAGAGCTTTCAGGTGTGCTGTCAAGTTGTTAATGTGTGCTCTCTCCAATTTCTTTTTGTAGGCATTTAGAGCTATGAGTTTTCCTCTTAGCACTGCTTTCATGGAGTCCCACAAGTTCTGGTATGATGTTTCCTCATTTTCATTAAATTCTAGAAAGTCTTTAATTTCTTTCTTTATTTCTTCCTTGAGAAAGTCATCATTGAGTAGAGCATTGTTCAGTTTCCACATGGATGTGGGTTTTCCCTTGGTTCTGTCATTATTAAAGACCAGCCTTAATCCGTGGTAATCTGATAGGATGCAGGGGATTATTTCAATCTTTTTGTATCTGTTGAGGACTGTTTTGTGACCAATTATATGGTCTATTTTGGAGAAGGTACCATGAGGTGCTGAGAAAAAGGTATATTCTTTAACTTTAGGATGAAATGTTCTATAGATATCTTTAAATCCATTTGGTCCATAACTTCTGTTAATTTCAGTGTGTCTTTGTTTAGTTTCTGTTTCCACGATCTGTCCATTGGAGAGAGCGGGATGTTAAAATCCCCCACTATTATTGTGTGAGGTGCCATGTGTGCTTTGAGCTTTAGTAAACTTTCTTTTATGTATGTGGCTGCCCTTGCATTTGGAGCGTAGATGTTCAGAATTGAGAGTTCATCTTGGTAGATTTTTCCTTTGATGAGTATGAAGTGTCCTTCCTTATCTTTTTTGATTACTTTTGGTTGAAAGTCGATTTTATTTGATATTAGAATGGCTACTCCAGCTTGTTTCTTGGGACCATTTGCTTGGAAAATTGTTTTCCAGCCTTTTACTCTGAGGTAATGTCTGTCTTTGTCACTGAGGTGCGTTTCTTGTATGCAACAAAATTCTGGGTCCTGTTTATGTATCCAGTCTGATAGTCTACGTCTTTTTATTGGAGAATTGAGTCCATTGATGTTAAGGGATATTAAGGAAAAATGATTGTTGCTTCCTGTTATTTTTGTTATTAGAGGTGGAATTATGTTTGTGTAGCTACGTTTTTTTGGGGGGGGTTGTTGGAAGATTACTTCCATGCTTCTTCTAGGTTGTAGTTTCCTTCCTTGTGTTGGCATTTTCCATCAATTATCCTTTGGAGTGCTGGGTTTGTGGGAAGATATTGTGCAAATTTGGTTTTGTCATGGAATATCTTGGTTTCTCCATCTATAGTGATTGAGAGTTTTGCTGGGTATAGCAGTCTGGCCTGGCATTTGAGTTCCCTTAGGGTCTGTATGATATCAGACCAGGATCTTCTGGCTTTTATAGTCTCTGGTGAAAAGTCTGGTGTAATTCTTATAGGTCTGCCTTTATACTTTATATGTTACTTGACCTTTTTCCCTTACTGCTTTTAGTATTTTTTCTTTGTTTTGTGCATTTGGTGTTTTGATTAATATGTGACGGGAGGTATTTCTTTTCTGGTCTAGTCTGTTTGGTGTTCTGTAGGCTTCTTGTATGTTTATGGGTGTCTCGTACTTTAGGTTGGTGAAATTTTCCTCTATAATTTTGTTGAAGATATTTACTAGCCCTTTAGATTGGGAATCTTCACTCTCATCTATACCTATTATCCTTAGGTTTGGTCTTCTCATTGCATCTTGGATTTCCTGAATGTTCTGTGTTAGGAGCTTTTTGCGTTTTGCATTTTCTTTGACTGTTGTGTCAAGGTTTTCCGTTGTATCTTCTGTGCATGAGATTCTCTCTTCTATCTCTTGTATTCTGTTGGTGATGCTTGCATCTATGACTCCTGATCTCTTTCCTATGTTTTCTATCTCCAGAGTAGTCTCCCTTTGAGATTTCTTTATTGTTTCTATTTCCAGTTTTAGATCCTGGATGGTTTTGTTCAATTCCTTCACCTGTTTGGTTGTGTTTTCTTGAAATTCTTTAAAGGATTTTTGTGTTTCCTCTTTAAGGGCTTCTACCTGTTTACCTGTGTTCTCCTGTATTTCTTTAAGGGAGTTACTTATGTCCTTCTTAAAATCCTCCATCATCATCATGAGAAGTGATTTTAATTCTGAGTCCTGTTTTTCCTGTGTGATGGAGTATCCAGCCTTGCTATGGTGGGAGAACTGGTTCTGATGATGTCAGGTAACTTTGGTTTCTGTTGCTTGTGTTCTTTTGCTTGCCTTTCGCCATCTGGTTGACTCTAGTGTTACCTGTGCTCACTGTGTCTGACTGGAGTCTGTCTTTCCAGTTATCTTGCTTGTGTCAGATCTCCTTGGATTCCAGATGTCTCTGTGTTCCTGTGATCCTAAGCTCCCTCTGTTCTGGATGCAATAGGTCTTCTAGGATGTCTCAGGATCCGATGTTTCCACAGGCACAGACCAGCTAAGTGTCCTCTGCACTGGATGCAGTATATCCTCTAGGTTGTCTCAGGATCAGGTGTTTCCACCAGAGCAGACCAGCTAAGGGACCTCTGCTCTGGGTGCAGTGGGTCCCTCTAGGAAGTCTCAGGATCCAGGGTTTCCTCAGGAGCAGACCAGCTACGGGCCCGCCCCAGGCCAAAGGACCAGGGTCCGGGCGCAAGGGAAGTTATAGTCTGGAGGGGTGGGCTTTGGGTGCCTGCTAGTTCCTTAAGCCCCACCTGGCTCCCGGTTGTAACTCTGGGGTTTGGGGTAGTGGGCAAGGTGTCTTACCCTCTGCTCTGTGTGCAGTGGGTCCCTCTAGGATGTCTCAGGATCCGGTGTTTCCACAGGAGCTGACCAGCTACGGGCCGCCCCAGGCCAAAGGGTAAATTCACATTTTTAGCTTAGAAAAAATTTGTCTTCTCAAAAGAATGTCACTTTGGAACTTTAATGTGTCATTAGTGTTTTAAATGTTCTACCTACAGATGATGATGACATCCCAGAGTGACTAAGATCTAAACTAGTGTTTCTTAACTTACATACACACACCTGGGATTCTACAAATATCAGGGAATGTGGACTGGGGTCCTGAAATTCTGCATTTCTAGCAAGCTGTGAGACCAACCAACACTGGCTGGTCTTGATTTTAAGTCTATAGTAAGATATTTACAGTACTTTAAGATAGACCTGACTACTTATAATAAACAATGTTCCATTATGGGACACAAATATAAATTATGTGAGCATTTTTTTCCCCAGTATTGCTATAGAGTCAGTAAAGATAACAAATAAAGGGCTAAATTTTGCTTCCTTTATCAAATGGTGCTCACCCATCCTTGATAAGCCTTAATTAAGGCCTCATGTAAATAAATGCCCCTTAGATATTTTCATATCTGCCCTATCAAGTTGAAGGGAGGTTGTATATGCAAGCCTTCCAATCATAAGCAGGGAGGCAACTCAGTAATTTCTAGAACACGGAAACAAGAGTGGGAAGATGGCACGCCAGCAAACACACATAACCAGATAAGTGAGATTAATGTGACATAAAAATTAGCATATCCCCTGTCCTGTCTTTCTCTTTACAAAGTAAACATTTTCAACCACAGACCACTGCTAAAATGGGATCGGTACCACAGACTCTGAACAAACGCCAAAGCTTCGTTATTTTTTTCTTCTCACGATATGGTAGCCTGTTTCTATTATCCCTTGGCCACTCCATCCTGAAAATGTAATGCTGGCACAGTCTAGGACCCTTCGCCGCTCAGAATTCACACCATCTAAGGTACTTTCTGTTCAGCTCCATCTCCATCACGCACGCACGTACCAATTCCAGCATCAGTGGGTCGTCTTGACATCAACCCTTTGTGTCAGAGCACGCCCGAGGATGCTGCTCCCACCTGCTTTCTGCCATAGCTCCCGGGCTCTTCAGTTACAGCGTACATCGGGTCATGTGGGCAATGTCCTTGACCTCTGGACAGTAGAGCACATTGCTAGGCAACGGACGCCGCAAGCGGCGCGCCGGCGCCAGGACCCTGTCCAAAATTCTGGGAAGTGCGCGCCAACCCGCACTTGAAGGTCCCGCCCCCTTCTTGCTGTTCTCTTCCCCGTTGTCGTCCTCTCCATCCGCTCACCTTTCTTTGGCCGGGCTCCCCATTGGGTCTCCTTCACGCTCAGCCAGGGCTTTTTTCTCCAGCTGTGACCACAAGTCAGGGTCTAGCACGATCTCCGAGACGCCGCGCGGGAGCCGAAAATATCTTTCACAATAGTCACAAATAATATAAAATATCTTGGTGTAATTCTAACTAAGCAGGTGAAAGATCTGTATGACAAGAGCTTCAAGTATCTGAAGAAAGAAATTAAAGCATATACCAGAAGATAGAAAGATTACACATGCTTATGGATCAATAGAATTAACAATGTGAAATTGTGTCTCTCCCTGCTCTTATTGGATCATCAGGCAATATTGGTTCATGTAGGCAAAGGGAGCAGAGATGACAGATGAGAGGTTCAGAAGCCCTGTGAGTACATAGAGTAAATAAGACACATCACAACCAGATGCAGAGAGACAGACCAACTTTACTTTGGGTGATTCAAGGATTATATAATTTGGGGACAGGTAGAAACATCCAAGATGGGCAGAGGTCATTGGCTGAAGGCTTAGGGTACCAAAATGACCCATTAGCATGGGAAAGCATTTCAGGAACCTCAGATATTAGCTGAATGAATTCTTATCAGGAGAAAAGAAGTTGAATTTGTAATCTAAGACTGTGTGATATTCCACAGGTAGAGGTGAGGGGGAGGGTAAATTGCTGAGACAAGGTCAGAGAAGGAGAATCCCTGCCAATGAAGGGAGTCCTCCATATTGTGCTGACTCCCAGAAGGCTATCCAGTTTATGGTAGACTTCAATATTAATTAGCAAAGTTTTCCCACATAAATAGCCATCTTATCAAAAGAAATCTACAGAATCACTGCAATTACCAAACAAAATTACAAAACAATTCTTCAAAGACTTTGAAAGAACAATTCTAAACAAAAACAAAACAAAAAATCCAGGATAGGTAAAACAATCCTGTACAATAAAAGAATCTCTGGAAGTATCATCATCCCTAACTTCAGACTGTACAACAGAGCAATATGATAAAAAACTGCATATTATTTGGTGTAAAAACATACAGGTTGATCAATGAAATAGAATTGAAGACACAAAAATAAAGCCACACTTTTGGACATTTGAGTTTTGACAAAGAAGTACAAAACCATACAATGGAACAAAGAAAAACATCTCCAGCAAATGGTGCTGGACTAACTGGATGTCTGCATATACAAGAATGCAAATAGATTCATATTTATTCCTACAGAAAACACAAGTCCAAGTGGATCAAAGACTTCAAGTAAAGCCACATACACTAAATCTAATAGAACAGAAAGTGGGGAATAGCTTTGAACTCATTGGTATAGGAGACAACTTTTTGAACAGATCATCCATGGTTCAGGCACTAAGATCAACAGTTAATAAATGGGACCCCACGGAAGTGAAAAGCTTCTATAATGCAAAGGATATCACCAACGGACAAAATGACAAGTAACAGATTCGGAAAAGATCTTCACACAACCCTACTTCTGACAGAGAGTTAACATCTAACATACAAACATATATATGCATATGTATATGTGTATATGTATAACCCTCTCAAGATATTAGACACCAACAACTCAAATAACGTAATTAAAAATGGAGCAAAGAGCTGAAGAGAGTATACTCAACAGAGGAATCTCGAATGGCTGAGCAACACTTAAAGAAATGTTCAACATCCTTAGTTAACTGGGAAATGCAAATCAAAACAACTCTGAGATCCCACCTTATACCCATCAGAATGGCTAAAATCAAACCCTCAAGGGACAGCAAATGCTATGAGGATGCAGAGCAAGAGGAACACTCCTCTATTGTTGTTGGGAGTACAACCACTCTAAAATAATTTGGCGGTTTTTCAGAAAATTGGGAATAGTTCTATCACAAGATTCAGCTATATCAATCCTGGGCATATACCCCCCAAAAGTTCCACCACCCTACAAGGACATTTGGTCTACTATATTCATACAAGCTCGATTTATAATAGCCAGAAGTGGAAAACAACTCAGATGTCCTTTAACTGAAGGATGGATAAAGAAAATGTGGTTCATTTACACAACAAAATACTACTCAGCCATTAAAAGTAAGGACATCATAAATTTTTCAGGCAAATGGATGGAACTAGAAAATATAATGAGTGAGGTAACCCAAATCCAAAAAGATATGCATAGTATGTACTCACTTATAAGTAGATATCCATAAAGTACAGGATTGCCCCCAATTCAATCTACAAACCCAAAGAAACCAAATAACAAGGAAGGCCAAAGGAAGGATGCTTGAATCTTTCTCAGAAGGTGAAATAAATTAGATATTGGAGGTGAGTGGAGGGAGGGAACTGGTAGGAGAAGAGATGTGGAGAAAAACAGGGCAGGGGATTAGGTATAGGGAGAACAGAGGATGAAGAACAGAAATAAGTGGAGGTGCATCTTTAGTACATGTCTAGTAGGCCACCTACACATTTGTAGCAGATGTATAGCTTGATCTTCATGTGGGTGCCCTAGGAATTGGAGAAAGGACTGTCTCTGACTTGATTGCCTGCCTTTGAGTCCTCTCCCCTTTGCTGGCCTCCCTTGGCTGGTCTCACTGGGAAAAGATGCACTTAGTTCTTCTGCAACTTGATGCACAAGGACTGGTTGAGGAGAAAAGATGAGCTAATGGAGGGAGGAGTTTATGAGGGTAGGACTGGGAGAAGGGGAGGCTGTAATCGGGATATAAAGTGAATAAATGAATGAATGACTAAATAAATAAATAAGATAACTCAAATACTAGAATGCATATTGTGATCTAACCATGTAAACTTTCTTCCTACTTGATATTATAAGGTATTCTATTTCTAAAGAAAACTCTTATTTCAAGCATGGTTTCTAATATCTTGAAATATAAAACAAATGTGACTGCAGCATTGGGAAGGTAAATCAAATTTCATATGGGAGAAAACACTTTTCCTGTCTGGTACTTAAAATAGCATTTTCATCATGTTTTACATGCATTTCACTAGTGCAGAGATATATTTACTCTTGTGTTTTCAAACATTATCATGATGAATAAAGGACCTTGGTTTTCAAGGTATACACATCTCCTCCATAGAGTATGTACCACTGCAGTCCTTAGGCATTTTCACATAATATAACAAATACAACATTGGCCCTGAATTAACTAAACAAGCATGAGGAGTCAGAGATGAATTACTCTCAAATACACACCCAATATGCCATCAAAATAATTAGGACAATAACACATCTAACTTATTTCCCTAAATGTTTACCTTTTTTTCCTTACTTCACAAGCTCATCAATCAGTTACTGTTGTGGTAATTATTTAAAATGGACTCTGGTTCATCCAACTATGTAAGCTGCAGCGACTCTGCCTAGCCCCCTGCCATGTTTCTCAGCCGGATGCCACGTGTGCACAGCAGCTAGAACCAGCCCACCAGAAACACCAGCTCTGCCACCCATGAGACACCAGCGTGGGAGATGGCTCTGCCAAACTTCCACACTATCTCTGCAAGGCAGGGCATTGCCCAGACCATTCCACCATCCATGCGGGCCCACTAAGAGAATGAGACTCTAATACTTATAGATTAATCAAAGGCTTTATATGTTTGATAATTATCAATACCAAGATGCCCATACAAACAGAGTTGTATCCCAATTAGCTAACCTAATTATAAGTTTATAAGTTGTTTCCTCACAAGTGCTCTCCGTACCTGTGTGGTTCTCCATCCTCCTACATCTCTGCTCCTCTCGCTCCTCCTCTTCCATCTTTCTCTTCCTCTCCTAACTCCTCTTCATTCCTTTTCCTCTTCCTCTCCAAACTCCTCCCACCTTAGCTCCTCCTACAAGTTATATTTTTTAAAAAACTATATTAAGTCAGTATCTTAGATGAAATGCAATAGAAATTTATTCTGACAAGAAGGGAAGGATTGTGAATTTCTACTTTGTTGCTCATAAGGAAACATCGGTGACATAATGTACTAGTTGACCATTCAAACAAATGTACTTCAGATTTTGATTTTCTACTGAGTAGATGATACATCTCAACACGAGGTAGAACTGGAAGATATACTTCCTAAAACAAACAGATACAAACCAATTCTTTTAATGGGTTTTTAGACACATCTTTGACATGAAAATAGGCAAAGGAAAGTTGTCTTTAAATGTCTTCATTATAAACTGAACTCAAAAATTAATTCATATCACAGTGTTCACACTGTGAACACTAAGTCACACATAGTCTCATCTGGTCTTCAGGAGACTTTTCTAGGAGTTATCATTATTTTGATAGAGGGATTTGAAAGAGATAGTAGGTTTTACAAAGTGACAGCCAACTGACCACAGATTCTCTATGCTGGGTTTCAAATGGCATTTCTTCCAACTCTTCCCCATCAAATGCAGTAGTGAAACAAATCCCACTGAAGAAATGTAAAGATTATGTGAAATTGAACAATAAATAAAAAACTCCCATAAAATTATTATAAATGTAGAATGTAATATATAAGAGAAGAGTAAATAAATAAAATAATTTGTTTGATTGTGTTCAGTCCAGGGAGTGGCACTATTAGGAGGTATGACCTTGTTGATGTAGTTGTGGTCTTGTTGGAAGAAGTGTGTCACTGTGGGGGTGGGCTTTGAGACCGTCCTCCTGGCTGCCTGATAATAGTCTGTTCCTGGATTCCTTTCAATGAAAATGCAGAGCTCTCAGCTCCTTCAGCACCATGCCTGCTTGGATGCTGCTGTGCTTCCCATCTTGATAATAATGGACTGAACCTCTGAACACTGTTAGCTAGCCCCAAATATATTTTGTCCTTCATAAGAGTTGCCTTGCTCATTTTATCTTTTCATAGCAATGAAAACCCTAACTAAAACAGAGCTTCTTTGACTCTTAAGTCATGCTGGCTATAATGCCTCACATATTAAAAGACATATTGTAGAAACTTTGAATCATAACCTGAATATCATATTTACAATATGGTGGGAATATTTTTCTGTCTAATTATGACACATCAATTAATTATGTAATTATTCTCAATTAAAATAATTTCTTGTGGTATTATTCACTAGTATGGTTTTGTTGCATTTTTTATTTGTTTCTTGTTTTCTTTTAAAATACATTCTCATTATTTACCCATGGTTATCCTTGAACTGAAAATATAGACCAGGTTGACCTCAAAATTAGAGAAATACATCTACCTCTGCTTTTCAAGCCCTGGAATTAACAGCAGATAGCACAATGCCCAGTTAATAACATTTTAAATGTATTTTATTTTTTAATTATGTATATATTTAAGGGTCTGCATATAAGAAATTGTACCAGGTAGGTTCAGTACCTGCCCAGGCCAGAAGAGGGAGAGATTCCTCTGGAACTGAAGTTACAGAGGGTGTGCACTGCCATATGGTTGCTAGGAATTGAATCCAGGTCTTGTGCAAGGACAGCCAGTACTCTGAACCACTGGTCATCCCAAACCAGATTATTTTTCAATAGCTAGAGTGCAATATTTTTGTTCTGTGTGATGGTTAGAATATGCTTGCTATGGGAATTGGCAAGGATTAGGAGGTGTGCCAATGTTGAGTAATGTGACCTTTTGGAAAT